>JADLZL010006278.1:0-212117 GCA_015844335.1 Chrysopogon serrulatus | reverse complement strand
AAAGAGAGTTCAAAAAAGAAAATGGACAAGGGTCCAATTATTAAAAAGAACAAAAGGCACTCGGATGCCTAGCTCTCTAAAAAAGAAAGAAAAGAAAAATTTATGATAGCCCATTGTCTACAAGCACTCTAATTTAAGCAAGAGAGATATACCCTTCAAAACATGAGCATAGTAGAATCAGGATAGCCACCATATATTCCACACACATGCACATCTTGATCTAGGAGTATGACACCTCTCTCCTTGGGACTCTTGCGCTGGCTCAGTGATGTGTAAGGTAAGTATACTATTCCTTGCCAAACCTTTGAACTCCACATAAGCCTAGAAGAAGTAGGTTGCAAGGAAAGGCAATCACTCATTTATGCCTAAGTGAGAACCCACAAATACTACATATAATGAGTGACTTGAGAGTACCACATTGAGGAGCAGGTAAGCTATGTTTTATTTCAAAAATCTTGCAAAAACCTCTAATGGACTTGGCAACGAGATAAAGGTAATCTATTTAGCTATTCTACTCTTCAACTTCCTAAAGTTGCATGGTAGACACTTTGAATCTTGCAGTGCAGGAATAACCAGGAATGAACTTATGTTGATATCTTTTTCTGGAGTTATGTCTGAAGTTATCCAACCTTTTCTCGAGGACGAGTAAAAGCCTAAGTGTGGGGGTGTTGTTGACGGTCCTTAACGTTCAACTTCAACCGTCAACTAACCTTCCAAAATGATATAAAAGCAATTCATCTACCTAGAAGTAAGGCTTTGACTACAAATTTCAAAGTTTTGGTGAATCAATGGTTTTGCAGGTAAATACTAGAAATGACACACTTTTGAGCTACACCGCAACATAGAATGCAAGATTGGACGCCACGGCTACACAAAAACATTCCAGAAGGGATGAGAAGACACTAGACCGAAGCGGAGGGCCAGCGGGAGCCAGGCCAGACCGGCCGGTTTGGCCCTGGACCGGCCGGTCTGGGGTTTGCCCCGGTCGCGGCCCGGTTCGCCCGGTTTACTCCACCACCTTTGAGGATTGATCTCCACCGTCCATCAATGTTGGTTTAATCCAAGAGCTCGCATTGATTCGCCAGGGCTATAAAAGGAGAGGCAACCCCCCTAGGGAGGAGGATCCATTCAGAAGAAGAGCTTTAGCGAGAAACCCTAATTAGGATCCCAGGATGTGTCCCTTGAATGGATGACCTCTCGAGTTAGCATTCCAAGAGAGAGCTAGTTCTATACCTCTAGAAGCTAGTTCTTCTGAGATAGAGAGATAGAGTTAAAGAGAGAGTTTTGGAGGAGTATCGGCCTGTCGGTGCTACCTCTATAGCTTGTATCTGAGATTACTTCGGAATTGACTTCTGAGTTCAAGTAAGTAATATTGTTTTATCTTGTTTTACTGGTTTACGACTCTTTGAGTACATTAATCCTTGTAGATCTTAGGTTAGAGTAGTATAAGTAGTGTAAGCATGGTGCTTAGACTTTGTTACTCGTAGATGTACCCTATCGTCCAGATTTGGTGGTAGCTCGTGGAGGTGACTTTATAGCTCCATTGAATCTTATATATCCCACTATCTCGTCGGTAGGCCGAGCAGGAGAATAATTGGTAGTCGGGTTACAGTTTTGCCTGTGCTCCTCTATCCAATTCCCTAGTAAAGCATCCTAATCATATCTTACTTGAGCCTGAATTAGAAGCCTTAGTTGTCCCCTCTATATCCCTACCTTCTACAGCCTTGTTTGTTACTCAGGTGGTTAAGTGTAGTTTAGAAGACCCTCACACATCTTCCTTTGGGTTTGATATTAAAACTGGGCATACTTATTCAGTAGGCATTAACAGATAGGCTACAACGTTTTCATGCGCTTGAGGAATTATTCAGTAGGCATTAACAGATACCAACAACGACACGGAGAGGAATCAGCTCGTGTCCTTGGTGAAGGGCTACATGGCAGAACGCGACACCCGTGAAGCGGAAAGGCGTGGCCCGGATGATGTGGGGACGCCGTCAACCCCGGGTGCTGCTATTTCGCCGTCGGATGTTGATGCGGCCGCGGATGATGCTAGGGTAGATGCCGCCACTAAGTAGTTAGCTTGTTACGCTTGATTGCGCGAATGTTGCGCCAAACACTAGACTTATGTAATAATTGTTACTGCGTTGTGGTTGTCGCGCAGGTTTCTAGTGAGGGGCCTGCGCAACCCGAATTTGTTTGGCCACTGGCCATAAATCGCGACGGCCTTCATGTAGGCGGGTCTTCTTGGTTCCGCCATCGGCAGAAGTTCCCTAAAGAGAAGTTATCCGACTTCATGGACTCGTGACTTTCGCGTGTCATGATTGCGGATGCGAGGATCAAGGAGTTTTTCGTGCGCCTTGATCCTAGCATTGTAGCTAAGCGCCATCGCGAGCGACACGCGCGCCATTGCTCCGAGGGAGCCTGTCACGGCGCCTCCGAAATTGCTCTTTTAGAGCCAAAAGTGGACCCATGGAAGAGGAGGATGTGGCGAAGGGTGATAGGCGCTACTACTTTTACTCCCGTTGCTAGTGGCGAATGTCAATGCTTTTCGTTATTGTGCGTTTTTCCTCTTCGTTTGAGGGGATAGGAATCGCTGCTGGCTAGCGAAATAAAGCTGCGAGGATGGTTGTGGCCGGCCCTTGATCATTTTATTAACTTTATCATGAACGGGACTCCTCCCCTCGCATTCGCTAGGGTGGCTGGCGAGTTTTAGCCGCGAAATGGAGCGTAGCCAGCTCCTTAGCGGATTAGTTGTTTTTGCTTAAAAAAGGAGCCACCCCTCACATTCACTGAGGTGGCTGGCGGATAGGGACCACGAAATGGGACGTAGCCAGCCCCTTAGGGGCTTTCTCTTTTCCTTGGAAAAGGCACCACCCCTCACCTCCGCTTGGGTGGTTGGTGAGAGTGGAGCGCGAAACGGAGCGTAGACATCCCCTTAGCGGTTTTCTCTTTTCCTTGGAAAAGGCGCCACCCCTCATATTCGCTGAGGCGGCTGGCGGATAGGGACCGCGAAATGGGACGTAGCCAGCCCCTTAGCAGCTTTCTCTTTTCCTTGGAAAAGGCACCACCCCTCACCTCCGCTTGGATGGTTGGCGAGAGTGGAGCACGAAACGGAGCGTAGACAGCCCCTTAGCGGTTTTCTCTTTTCTTTGGAAAAGGCGTCACCCCTCACATTCGCTGAGGCAGCTGGCGGATAGGGACCGCGAAATGGGACGTAGCCAGCCCCTTAGTGGATTTCTCTTTTCCTTGGAAAAGGCGCCACCCCTCACATCCGCTGGGGTGGCTGGCGAGAGTGGAGCGCAAAATGGAGCGTGGCCAGCCCCTTAGCGGAATTGGACCACGGAATGGAGCTTTTTTTTTTTTTTTACGCGTAGCTAGGCTCTTATTTAGGCATGTTATTTTGCAGTGCACCGGAGGTGGGATGACTGGTCGGTGGCGCGGTTTCGTGCTTCGCGAAAGGCGGTGGCCACTCGAGCTTCTCTTTCCTGCATGCCTCCAAAGCCCACCTCTGTACATGGAGCCCTCCGGGTGAGGGTGTCGCACCTTTTGCAGCGATTTGCTAGAAGATGGATGCTCTGAGGGTTCATGGTTTCCCTATTTATGGGCGGCGCTGCCGTCCTTTTGTCCTTTGCGCATTTAATGCGACTCCGGCCCCGCCTGGGGGGCCTAGAATTTGTTTGCTTTAAAGAGCGGTCGTTCTAAAGCGCGCTACTATATATGAATGGGTTGATGCTTGATCACTTGAGCCCTGAGTTTTCCCTGTGTCCGTTTGCCTGGGAATGGGAGGGTGCCAAGGAAGGCTGCTGTTTTTGGCGTGGCGTTTTTTAGCTGCTGCTTCTCGACGACCATGGTTGTGGGGTTTCTTTGGGGATAAGAGAGCATCTAGAAGGCAAGATCCACCGCCGTTTCGCGGTGGTTTTGGAATTGCGCTTTGCTGCGATGTTTAGGGTGCGTCTTCTAACAGGATAGCCGAGATATGGTGCATCGGTGCTGTGTGAAGGCTCCCGTTAATGTCAGTCCCACGCATATGCCAGCATAGGGATCTTGGGGCGTCTGCTTCTTGCCAATGAAATGTCCGAATCACCTTATTGTTTTGATTCGGCAGTCTCGCAGGAGAAATACCGTGGAGTTTGTGGCGATATTTTGTCGCTACCACTGCCTGTAGTGATAGGCAGCTTATGTTGGTCCATTGTTTGGCAATGACATGGGTGTACATGGATATTGTAACTATCTAAAATGTTTCACATGCCCCTTTCACAATTTTTGTAGTGCTTTGAAGAAGCGTGCATTTGCTGCTTCGAAGTGTTTTAGTTGCGTGGGCTTTTTGGCCTTCGTCCCCTCGCCTTCTCGGGGGATTAAAGTGTTTTAGCTCTTATGCTTTTCGTCTTCGTCTCCGCGTCTTATTAGGGGGTCGAAATGTTTGAGCCCTTAGGCTTTTCGTCTTCATCTACTCGCATTCTCGGGGGATCGAAGTGTTTGAGCCCTTAGGCTTTTCGCCTTCGTCCCCTCACCTTCTCGGGGGGATCGAAGTGTTTGAGCCCTTAGGCTTTTCGCCTTCATCCCCTCGCCTTCTCGAGGGATCAAAGTGTTTGAGCCCTTAGGCTTTTTGCCTTCGTCCCCTCGCCTTCTCGGGGGATCGAAGTGTTTGAGCCCTTAGGCTTTTTTAGATGGACGCGGATGGTGATGTAGGCTCTACTGAGTCGTATCGCTGCACACACCCTCTTACGTTACGTCAGAGTTGCTGATAACCAAAATAGAGGTTTCCTTCGTCTCGCATTTGGCTTCATGGGCTTACTTTGTACACGGTAGATTCACAGGAGAATTCTATTAATTTCAGTCTTTGGGCGGAGCCCCAATGATGAAAGCATTGATCAGGCATTACAATACTTGAACAAGTTCAAAAAGCCCATTCGGGGAAAACAAAATTACACTTTCATTTGCGAATTTGGTACTTTTACTTCTATGGGTAAAAACGCTTCATGTTGTCGGTGTTCCAGGTGTGCATTGTTTCAGCGCCTTCTTCATTGAAGAGGTGGAACGTGTTTTCTTCGACTCGCTTGGCGACGACGAACGGTCTGTACCATTGAGACTGCAACTTACCTTGCTTGTCGGGGTGACGAATGAGCACCATATCTCCGGGCCCGATGTTCTTGCGAAGGACCTTCTTGTCCCTCCATGCTTTAGTTTCGGCATGATATTTGTCGAGGTTGTTAGCGGCCACCACTCTTGTGCCTTCTACGCTTTCTAGGTGGGCCGAGACGCCTCGTCTGGCCGATTCGGATGGGAATTGTGTTTGGAACGATCCGAGCTTGACTTCTTCCGGTGTTACAGCTTCTTCGCCGTAGAGGAGACAAAATGGGGTGAATCCTGTTGCCCTGGATTTCAAGATGTTGTGGCCCCATACTACAGTTGTTAGCTCTGCGGACCACTTACCTTTCTTGGCATCGAAGAGCGACTTAGAGATTGCCGAGAAGATAAGACCATTTGCCCTTTCGATCGTGCCGTTTGCTTGCGGGTGGTTAACTGAGGCGAAAGTGAGTTTCATGCCCAATTTGGCGCAGAAGCTTTGGAATTCTATGGAGTCAAATTGCTTGCCATTGTCGCAGGTTATGTGGGCTGGTACGCCGAATCTGGATACGATTCTTTGCCACACGAAGCTTTTGAGGGAGCCGAAAGTGATTTTTGCCAAGGCCTTTGCCTCAATCCACTTTGTGAAGTATTCGAGCGCCACTGCTAGGAAGCGGAGATTCCCTGGTGCGGACGATAGTGGTCCGACAATGTTGATCCCCCAGCATTGGAGCGGCCAAGTCGGACTATGCTTCTCGTGGGCGCGGATGACGCGAATTGATTTTTTGTGAACATCTGGCATCCACTGCAGGTATTGACTACTTGCTTAGCGTCTTCCGCAGCCGTCGACCAGTAGAACCCTTGGCGCATCGCTCTGTGTGCTATCTTATGAGGGCCTCTGTGTGCTCCGCACATCCCTGAATGGATTTTGTTGAGCAAGGTTCGGCCTTCCTAAGTGCTGATGCACTTTAGGAGCGGGGCGACAAGGCCGCTGTGGTACAGTTGGCCCGAGATGATGGAGTATTGCCTGCATCTAGATTGCATCCGCTCACCCTTGTGCCTGCTACTGGGTTCGAATGTCCCGTTGAGGTATGCGAGGATTTCAGAGCGCCAATCTTCGCTTGCTATGAGGTGGACCGCTGCCGATCTTTCTTCTTCTTTTATGGCCTTGGCTGAGAGCCTCTGATAGAAGACGTCCCGTGGCAACGGTATGTTCTGAGCCGCAGCCTTTGCCAGCTAGTTCCTTTGGTGTTTTCGCTTCTCGAAATGTGTTTCATGGTGAATCCTACAAAATATTTTCCATCCTTCTCACAAATTTGCCAAATATTTCGCTAGTTCGGGCTCCTTCAGCGATGAAATCCTTCTTAACATGGCCAACCACCACTTGGGAATCCGAGAAGATTGTGCATCTTCTTGCTCCCAAGGCCCTCAACTTCCGCAGCCTAAGAGTATGGCTTCATATTCGGCCGTGTTGTTCGTCAAGACAAACTCTAGCCTTGCTTTGTGTATCTTAGCTTTGGACCCGTTGGTGGAGAAAGGATGGTGGCAATTCCTGCTCCAAACCGTGTGACGTAACCCGACCAATCCATCCGAAATTAAGCGTAATTGTCCCCGTTAATAATGTTGACATGTATACACCGCTTCTCGAATAAACCCGTAGTCCGCCGAGTATCATGAAGGACCTCCGTAAATCAACTTACATCCGGGATCACATGATTAAGAAAACATCATACATAAGTATATAGAGTTTACAAATGAAAAATAATTACACACCGGGTTCCAAATATGTTACAGAAAATAGCATTGTTTCTAAAATACAATAACATAGGTTGTAGAATATTACCAGTTTCCATCAAACCTCCTTACAAGCATGATGAGAGAATTATATGATATGACCATGCCCATTGGTCTTACTAATCCAAATCATCCACGATTAAAGCAAGCAATGCCAAAGCCTTCATAAAGGATAACACCTGCAACGATGGGTAAAACCCCGAGTACTCAATTGTACTCCACAAGACTTACCCGACAGGGAAATAAATGAAAACTCCAAGGATAAATGATAGGCTATGTATGGTGGGGTTTGTTGGCTAGCAACTTTTTGCGAAAAAGCTTATTATTGATTCCAAAGTTTTATATGTTGGCGGCAAATTTATTATAAAGCTATTCTTAACTACATTAACATACACCTTTCTAAAACATACACTTGAGTCATAACAAGCATTTAACTAGAGATGAGGTACCAATTATAATCCTTTCAATATCAACAGTGAATTCCATCTCTTTTACTATGTCTCTGTGAAAAGGTATGAGTTTTTCACTATTCAGGAGAGACGGCGATTCGAATCGATTACACCAGCTGGGTAAAGCCCGTATCACACACTCGCACGAGTGTGTACCTCACCCGTGCGAATCACCGTTCACTCTATTTGAAAAATAGGATTGAACCGTTTCACAAAACTCATGGTCCGCGATCCTCACCGGTCCAAGTACCCCAACGACCCGGGGCTTTGTAGTTCTTCGCTGGATATTGGATCGAGTCCCCTCACACCTTTTGCTCTCCTCCCAAGAATGCTAATGGTTCAATACCTACCTCGAACGAGCTAATCGGTTTCACAAATAAACGAGTTATTCGGGCCGTTATGTGAAGGTACGTTCAATCTCACACCTATGTCCGAATACGGTGCGGTCCTTAATCGACACACACGGGGGAAAAATACAAGCATACAAGACCTCCATGTCTTGTAGCATCTCCAAACACTGAATCCCATCTGGTCTCTAATTATCATTCACCTCATGATTAAGGATATCACATGTACCAATCCTAAGTGGTGCGGATGACGAGAAATCATCCAACTTCTTAATGATCTAAGCATGGTTAAGCATAATATATCTATTTTATCTAGTAAGATAAACGGTTTTCATTTTAGTGGACAAGAAAGTCATGCAACAACGGTGTCAACCACCCCTGATAATTTAATGCACATAACAGTACTATATAAAGAAAAGATTAATTGTATTTCAAAAAGATAGAACAGATATTTAGGATGCTCCAGGGCTTGCCTCGGCGAAAAGTGGAGGGTCCACGGTTAGGGTGCTTCGGCAGTGGCTCAGAGTCTCGTCCTTCATCTTCGGGTGGCAACTCCCGTGGATCCTTCTCCTTGGTCACCACGCACTACGATGGGAACCTCTTCCTCCGATCCTATATGAATGTATGTGATGCATAAATAATAAGAAGGCATATAGGATGCGCGATAATAAGATGCTATGGCCTAAAATGATACATGATGACATGATTATGGGAATGACAAGAATGGAAAGCTACATAAGGTTCTATGTGTGCAATTCTCTTTGTTTGATGACAACACTATATTATCAGAGTTAGTTAAATAAACTAACATCACTTATTTCTAAACACACCGAGTATGTGTATATCTCTTCTCTGGAAAGGTTAACATAATTACTTGAAAGCAATAATTATTTGCTATCATCTAGTGTATCATGATCTTCTCACTAAACAAGAGGATTACCAAGGATCAATGGGGTTTTCTTAATCCAAGGTTATCATGAAATCCTAAAGATCACACAAGCATCACCTATGTATCGATGGATGCTTTATTTAGAAAAAGGAAAACAAGAGATGTAAGTACTATTATCACACTTAGCAATCATGACATGAAATAACATGGCATTTTATACTTTCTAATTAGGGTATTTCATACATAAACAAGTACCCTATGATGATAAAATGTAAAAGATATAAAATTAAAACAATCAAAAGTCGCGCCCCAAGCGCCGTCGCATGAGATGGTCCATTTATGCTCCTCGAACTACATTGTGGTGTCGTAGGCCAAAGGTGTCCATCTACGATAAAATCCGCCAGACACGAGATTTGATGGCGGAGCAATGTTCGAAGTCGATAGTGAACTTCGTTCAGCTCGGCTGCCCACTTCGCGATTCTTCCGATTGTTTCGGTGTTTCTAAAGAGTGCTTCAAGTGGCTAAGCCGACAAAACTCGTATTCTATGTGCTTGGAACTATGGTTTCAACTTTCACGATGCCATGACAACCTGCGTAACCTATCTTTTCGAGCTCGAGTAGTTCAACTTAGCCCCGATAACACCTTAGAGACGAGTAAATCGGAGTTGCCTCATTTTGCCTTCGTGCTCCTTTTCTTCGATTAAGATGGCGCCGACCGCAAAAGGAGAGGCAGCGATATAGAGGAGAAGGATCACCTTTGGTGAGGGTCGCGATAGCATTGTTAGCTTGGTGAGGTAGGTCTTTAACTCATCGAAGGCTGATTGTTTCTTTCGGGGCCCCACTCGAACAATTTGAATTTCACAGACCCTAAAGAATGGGAGGCCCTTTTTGGCGGATCCGGCTATGAACCCGTTGAGCGACGTGAGCTTCTTGGTTAACTATTGGACTTGCCTTCTTGTTCTTTGTGGCTGCATGTTTGTAATAGCCTGGATCTTTTTGGGGTTTGCTTCTATTCCCCTCGCCGATACCAGGCAACTGAGCATCTTCCCTTGCCGAACACCAAATACGCATTTGCCCGGATTTAGCTTCAAGCCGCTGGTTTTGATGTTCTTGAAGGTCTCTTCGAGGTCCGCGATGTGGTCACCCTTAGCCTTACTAGCGACTATGACGTCGTCGACACATGCCACCAAGTTCGACCTTTTACGCTTGCCGAAAACGATGTCCGTCATCCGAGAAAAGTGGATCCCGAATTTCTTGACCCCTCCCAAGATTCGGCGAAAGCACTAAGTGCCGCACGGTGTTATGAAGCTGGTTTTTTTTCTCATCTTTCAGGTTTAGCCAAATTTGGTGGTAGCCCAAGAAGCGATCAAAGGAGGCTCAACATCTCGCTTCGGCTGCCTTATCGACAAGCGTGTCGATTCTCGAGCCGATATGGGTCCTTAGGGCAAAGAAATGCTCAGTCGATGAAGTCGACGCACATTCTCCACTTTCCATTTGCTTTCTTGACCATGACCACATTTGCAAGCCATTCTAGGTACTGGACTGGTCTTATCACGCCGGCGTCGAGTAGCCTTTGGACTTCAGCCTTCGCCGCCGCGCCCTTTCCTCGGACATATTTCTTAGCCTTTGCTTGTGAGGCTTGGCTTCTTTGCTGACGTTTAGGTTGTGCTGTGCGAGGTCTCTGCTCACCCCCAGTAGGTCCTCGGTGACCACGTGAATACCTTTTTGTTCTCACGGAGAAAGGTGAGCAAATGTGTCCCTTTCATCTTCTGAGAGATCGGCTCCGAGCTTGACTGCTTTTGTCCACCGTATCGTGGGTGCAATGGGACTTTGATTGCTTTTTTTTTGAGGGCCACACTCTTCTAAAGTCATGGTTTTTATAATCTTCTAATTACGGCTCCTTGATCGCCCGGCTCATTTACCATGTTGTAGCATGGCATCGGCTTTCCCTCAATCCGCCTTGCGGCTACCCGTCACCATGGACTGTTATGATTCTGAATGGGGATGGCATCTTCATACAAATGTAGCTCTACTTGATCACCATTTCAAACTTGTTTGTTACCCCTCTCCTGAAGATCGCTGTGTACGGGTAGTCGATCGCCACTACATCAAAGGTGATGGACTCGGTTCTGACCACCGCCCTCTGCGAATGAGACGGGAATGACTTTCTTTTCGATTGCGTTTATCCGCTTGCCTCCAAATCCATATAGTGGGTTCCCTGCCGGCTCAAGCGTCTGAGCGTCGAGGCCTATTGCTTCAAATGGCTTGATGAAGAGAATGTCGGCCGAGCTGCCAGTGTTAAGGAGGATGTTGTGTAGAGTGAAGCCGTTTACGTTTGCGCTTGTGACGAAGGCGTTGGTGTGGGGGAAATTTCGGACTTGGAAATTTGACTCGTCAAACGTGATTGAGACTTGAGACCATGCCGGTTTGTTGAGGGGCAATCTCGAGGCAACGATTAGTAATCTTCGCTCATAGTCCCTCCTGGCTCTTTTGTTGATGTGCTCTTGGTTCGATCCGCTGGTGATGGTGAAGATGTGTCCTCTCGATGGGAGGATGTTGTTCACCGCCGGCTGCTCCTGGACTGGATGTTGATATTGGTTTTGCTGACTAGACTGCGGCTGCTCTTGTTGATGGTTGGACGACATTACTGCTGATTGCGCTAGATGCACAAGATTATGCTAAGGGGCGAAGTGCGGATGAGGCCAGGTGTACCCTGGCTGAGCATACCCATGGATCGGCGGTGCGGAGGCCGCAGGGTGGTACTCTGGGTTGTATATCGGATTCTCGGCTTTCGCGTTGTGGAATATATGCTTGGGGGCTTCGCTTGCTCTTGATGCATCATCCTTTTCCTTTAGATCTCTGGCTAGCTTTGAGTATTTGCATTACCGAGTGGTGTGCCCGGCATTTTCACCACAGACGAAGCAAAATGGTGGTCTCCGAGGGCGATCCCCGCGGCCACGACCCCCTCGGCCACCGCGTGGGGCTCCCCGCCTCTTTCTCTTGCCGAGCCTTCGAAGTTGCGAAGGTGAGGCTCATTCTCGCGACGGTCGATTTCTTGGTTAGAGCTTCCCGATTCCTCTCGAAGGTTGTTTATTGTGCGGAAAGGCTTCACATTTCGCTGGTTGTACTGCAGTTGCTGTTGGGCGGGTCTTGGTATCTTTGGAACTTGTCTAGCAGAATTTTGATTTGCTTTGCGCCGTCGGAAATCTGTGTCCAATTTGGCGTAGTCATTCATGATGCGGAAAAGATCAGCGACTGAACTTGGTGGGGATCTTGCCAGGAAAGAGGCACATTGGCCTGTCGCAAGGCCCTCGATGGCTGCGGCGATTACTGCTGCTTCTGGCACATTCGGTGCTTGCGCTTTCACCTGTATGAATCTCTTGATATAGTCGGCGAGCGGCTCAACATCGTGCTGCACGCAATTTATCAGGTCTCTTGTCATTTTTGTTTCTAACTGATAGCCCTAAAAGGTTGCCAGCAGCTCTGCCTTCAGTTGGTCCCAAGACTCTATGGAGAGTGGTTTCAATGTGATGAACCAATCGTGGGCTACGCCGTCGGCGGCAAGGATGAATGACTTCGCCAATGCCTGGGTGTCTCCTCCTGCCGAGAAAACTGTGATTTCGTTTGCTGCCAAAAACTTCTTCGGGTTTGACTGGCCGTCGTAAAGCGGGATTTTGGGCTTGTAATTCGGTGGCCATGGATACTGTTGCAACTCCGGAGTTAGCGGGGAGGTATCATCTACTGGCACAACATTCATCATTCACGGGGGACAAGCGGGCAGCAGCCCCTCTTGGGCGTTAGGGTCTATGCCTTTTCGCAGGGCCTCTACTTCACGCCGGAGAGCATTTCGCTTTGCTTCTGCCTGCCTGATCATGTCCTGTATATGCATTCCGTGCTCTCTTTCGGCTACTTGTTCGGCGAGCTGTTTCTTCTCTGCCTCTAGTCTCTGGATGTCTTGCTCGAACTCGCTCAATTGCTTGAGGTGTGCGACTTGGGCCACTGTTTCATCGTCGGCTTCTTCTTCCTCGTCAATTGCATTTTTGCCCCGACCGTCGTCGAGCTCATCTGGTGTTTCTCCCCGTGTGCGGGAGGCGACCGGGCGCCAGCGGGACCGTCGTGCCCCGGGAAGAGGCGCCGGTGGGTCGGCCGTATTCACGGCCACGCCCTTGGCCGGGCCATGAGCTGGCCGCCATCCGGCCGCCCTCTTCTCTTTCCTTGGAGCCATGGAAAGCTCGAGCAAACCACGGTGGGCGCCAATGTTGTTTCGGGGAAACTAACTTGTATTATATCATCGGGAAATGGATTACACAGGGCCGGAGTGCCAAAGTGGCAGGCTGAAACGCACTGAAAACCACCTAGGCCTCCTCTGGCTCGAGAGGGGGATGCCCCCTCCCCTTTTATAGCCTCTCCATACCCTAATTCCGGGACCATTTTGCCCCTTGTGCCCAGGGGAGCGCCTGCCTGGGAAGCCGCAAAACCCTAGGGACTCTTCCGTATTCAGGCCTCCGAGCCTCCCCCTGATGAAGCCTGCCCTGGACGTCACCTGCCTGGGCCCCTAACGCCCGGGCCCAGCTTGACGACTTGCCTTCCCCTGTCGGAGGCATCGTCCCGCCCATCGGGGGCAGGGCGCGGAACCTGCATACAGATAAGAAGATACCCGATCGTCATTTTGTGGAACCCCAACTTGAGAACTTAATCATTCATCTACAGTTTGTCCCAACTTTCTGAGCTACGTTCTTTCGAATTCTTCCTTGTGTTCTTCGTTTCGCAGGCACGGATTAGCTTTCTTGGTGAGGTCAACCGGTTGGTGACACGGTTGATAACCTAAGGATTCATGGTGCTAAGGTTGCAGGGTTTGGGTCTTCTGATCTGAAGCCGGATCGGTGTGTCGCGTTCCACTCAAAGCGAGAGTTATCCAGGACCTAACGGAAGATCGGGAATCACGATCCCATCAAGTGGTATTCAGAGCTTAAGGTATACCGTCAGGTTCGAAGTTATCCCTTAGTTTGTGTTTTGTTTTTATCCCATAGTCCACGGCCATAATTGTTTCCTGTCCTACAACCTCTCCGCGCTATAGCCTTTGCATATTTTGGTTTCGTTAGTTCGTCGTGTTGACATTGTGTCCGTGTCAAGGTCTTGTTGTTGGTTAGGTTGTGTTAGAGTCCATTGTGTGTGTTTGATCTTAATCGTATCTGTCCCCATCCACTTTGTCCCCAAACAACAAGTCGAAGCCACCATATTACTCGACTTGCCCCGCTAGCCGCCTTGTGTGATCTCTCGCCGCGCTAACCCTAGATAGGTTGCCAGCCGCTATTATTTTGCCTGCATCGCAGCCCTCCTTACATCATCTGGCGAATACCTGAGATCGGTGTTGGAGTTTAGGGACGCTTTGCCCTAACTGCCGTCGCCGAGTTGTGCCATCTAGAAAACATAACTTGAGATACCTTCGGTAAAACAGGCATAACTTTTCGCTCGGTTATCAGAAAAATCTGAAAAAAATTCAGCAGCTTCTTGACACTATTTGGAGGGACCCAAACTCGCCTTTGGCCTGTTTCGTTTCATTAAAATTGCCAAAAAAATTGGAAAAATAAAGAAAAAAATTATTAAGGTTTCTGCACGCTTTTCAGAGAACGTGCTGATTTTCTGTAGCCCACATTCCACCTCCGTTGTAGGTGCCAATTTTTGTGGTTACATCTTTTGTGATCCTTGTTCAGAGAAAAATAAAAAAAATAGTGAAAAAATAAAAAAGTTTGATTTCTACTAGTGCCTTTTGCAAAAATCTGAGAAAATTCAGGAAAAAGGAAAAGTCCGAGCTCTTCTTGGCAAAGTGAGCGTGTGCTGTCTTGTGTCTTTAGCTGGCTGTTCCGTGTGCTCTTGTCATCCATCATATTTATTTCTCCACCTTGTTCCTCACACAACCGGACTTGCAAAGACTTGAAACCAATAACGAGAAGGGGTACTTAGGACTATAATTCAAAGATTACTATCATTCTTGACTTGTGTACTATATATACATATTTTTCTTCTTGTGTGCCTTCCAAGCTCCATATATTCTTCAGATCAGTACAGAAAAAGGACCCTTGCAATCGTGGTGCCACATCTCCACAGGTATCACAACCGTCCACCGAGTGTTGCCATCCGGCCGCTTGCATTTGTAAGAACGTCGGTAAGAACTTGGTAAGACGTCTAGTGAGGGTGTGATTACACCAAGTGACCAATAAATAGTTGTTAGGGATTTTCTTTGATAACTAACCATGCCGCATTTACGTTCTGTTTTGTCTAGTCGGTTGCAGAAATTTAAGGATATGATGCTTCGGCCAGATAGAAAAGCTAGTGAAGGAAGTTAAAGAACTCAACTATTACATTGAGGGTGTGGACAAGCGATATCCACACTATCGTGGAAGGTTCAAGAGCTCGAGAACCATGCCGGTGAGGATTTGGATTTCAGCCAAGTGCTTGAAGAAGATAAAGTCTACAATGCTGATGGAAGCCTTGATGAAAGATCCACAAATGAGAATAAACTGCGTCGACGGCTAGAATATAACAGAACAGGTATGGGAAGAGGACATCGAGGGCGACGCAATGAAGGTAAAGATGATCCTTTTGCTAAGGTAAAATTTACCATACCTCCTTTTCATCGCAAATATGACGCTGAGGAATATCTTGATTGGGAGATGACAGTAGAACAAAAATTTGAGTCCCATGGAGTGCCTGGTTGCTATAAGGTTAGACATGCCACTAGTGAATTTAAAGATTTTACTATAACCTGGTGGCAAACTTTAGATCCAAAACCTTTATCATGGGACGGGCTAAAAATAGCAATGCGTGATAGGTTTGTACCTCCTTCTTTCAAACGTGATTTACGAAAAAAAAATTACAACGTTTAGAAGCGAGGGGAGACATGTCGTCCAAGAATATTTTCTTTGAGCTTCAAAAGGGTATGCTGTGTTGCGGTATAGAGGAGGATTCCGAGGATAAAATTTGTCGTTTTTATGGTGGATTGAGATGTGAAATTCAGGATATCGTTGATTATAAAGATTTTAACACTACCAACCAGTTGTTCCAGCTTGCTATGCTTGCAGAGAAGGAATTGTAGGGGCGACAACAGCTTCAGAAGGGGAGGAACTACAGCAGCCCCTTCACATCCAAGACGACAACATTTCAGGCCCCCAAGTCCTCGGGAGCATCTCCATCAACTCCAGCAGCGAGCGTGCGAACAGCTCCATCCGCGTCTACTCCTTGACCCGCGAGGTAAACCTTGTTTGCGAGGAACCGCCCAAGAGTGCTTTCTCGATAGCTTCCACGGATGCTCTTCATCCATTCAATTGCCATCGCTGCCATGGGATTGGTCATGTCGCCAAGGACTGTCCTAGCAAGCGGGCATATATTGCTACTGCACGATGGAGGCTATGTGAGCACTTCGATGTGGAGGATGATATTGAAGAACAGCCCACCTCACAAGATGAAGGTCTGTCTTTGAGCATTGACGATGCAGGTCACCAAATAAGACAATCATCGTGCAACGGGTTCTTAGTACACAGATGGAGAAGGCGAATAGTTGCGGCGCCACAACTTGTTTCAGATTTTTATTCGTCATTAAGGATCGGGTGCACGAGTCATTATTGATGGAGAAAGCTGCAACAATCTGGTGAGTTCTGATTTTGTTCGAAGCTTGACTTGCCAACTCGTCCCACATCGACATCCGTACCATATTCGGTGGCTAAACGACTCGGGTAAGGCCAAGGTAACACAGACAGCACGTATACACTTCTCCCTTGGTACATACTCTAATTTTGTAGATTATGATGTGGTTCCTATGCAAGCTTGTTCTCTTTTATTGGGTAGACCTTGAGAATTTGATAATGATGCGATCCATCATGGAAAAAGTAATAAATATACATTTATGCACAAGGGCAAAAATATTACTTTGGTACCTATGACACCTGCTCAAATTGTTCAAGCTGATATTCAAGCTGATAGAGAGCGAGTTATCGAGAATGAAAATAAACAACCAGTAGCTAAATTGAAACATCCTGTTATGCTTGCAAATAAATCTGATCTTGCTAAAATTGATGATACATGTTATGTTTTGGTATGCAAAGATGCTTTATTTTCTATTGATGATTAGCTAGCGCTTTGCCACCCTCTATCACTAACCTTTTGCGGGAGTATGATGACATTTTTCCCGGGCCGAGGTACCTCCCCGACTTCCACCTATTTGAGGGATCGAGCACCGATCGACTTAATTCCTAGAGCAAGCCTCGCCAAACCAAAGCTGCCTATCGTGCCAACCCCGAGGAGACTAAGGAGATTCAGCGCCAAGTCCAAGATCTATTGGACCGCTGGTATGTACGTGAGAGCCTTAGTCCTTGTGCTGTTCCAGTGATTTTGGTTCCTAAGAAAGATGGTTCTTGGCGTATGTGTGTTGATTGTAGAGCCATTAATAATATTACTATTAGATATCATCACCCTATTCCTAGGCTTGATGACATGCTTGATGAGTGTGTGGCTCTGTAATTTTTACAAAGATTGACTTGCATAGTGGCTACCACCAAATTAGAATAAAACTTGGAGATGAATGGAAAACAGCTTTCAAAACCAAATTCGGGTTGTATGAGTGGTTAGTAATGCCTTTTGGTTTGACTAATGCACCTAGTACTTTCATGCGCTTAATGAATGAGGTTTTAAGAGCTTTCATCGGTCGATTTGTGGTAGTTTACTTTGATGATATACTGATTTTCAGCAAGTCTTTGGATGAACATATGAAACACTTACGTGCTGTTTTTAATGCTTTGCGCGATGCACGTTTATTTGGTAACCTTGAGAAGTGCATATTCTGCATGGATCGAGTCTCTTTTCTTGGCTATGTTGTTACTCCACAGGGAATTCAAGTGGATGAGATGAAAATTGAAGCCATAAGGAGTTGGCCAATGCCTACAAGCATCACACAGGTGAGAAGTTTTCTTGATCTTGCAGGTTTCTATCGGCGCTTTGTCAAGGATTTTAGTGCCATTGCTGCCCCATTGCATGAGTTGACAAAGAAAGGTGTGGTGTTTCATTGGGGTACGGCACAAGAGGCGTCCTTTGACACTTTGAAGGACAAGCTTACACAGCGCCATTGCTGCAACTTCCTAACTTTGGTAAGACTTTTGAGCTAGAATATGATGCTAGTGGTGTTGGCATTGGAGGTGTTTTGATGCAAGAAGGTAAGCCAGTTGCCTACTTTAGCAAAAAATTGCATGGTCCTATTCTTAATTACTCTACGTATGATAAAGAATTGTATGCACTTGTACGTTCTTTAGAGACGTGGCGTCATTATTTGTAGCCTAAAGAATTTATTATACATTCGGATCATGAATCGCTTAAGTATCTTCGCTCTCAAAATAATCTGAATCGTAGACATGCTAAGTGGGTTGAATTTATTGAATCTTTTCCTTATATTATTAAACATAAAAAAGGAAAAGATAATGTGATTGCCGATGCCTTGTCTCGATGCTATGCTTTCTTGTCTCAACTTGATTGTAGGATTTTTTGGACTTGAATCTATAAAAGAACAATATGTGCTTGATCCTATTTTTTAAAGATGTGTTGCTCAATTGTAAAGAGGGACGTACTTGGAACAAGTTTGTGATCAATGATGATTTTGTGTTTAGAGCTAACCATCTATGCATTCCGGTTGGTTACGTTAGCCTAATGTTGTTGCGGGAGAAGCACATGGAGGAGGTTTGATGGGGCATTTTGGTGCTAAGAAGATGGAGGATATGCTGGCCACACACTTTTTTTTGGCCAAGGATGAGGAGAGATGTTGAGCGGTTCGTGGCACGCTGCACCACATGTCAAAAAGCTAAGTCTCGCTTGAATTCATATGATTTGTACATGTCTCTTCCTGTTACTTCTATTCTTTGGGCGGATATTTCGATGGACTTTGTTTTGGGATTGCCTAGGACTAAGAGGGGAGGGATAGCATTTTTGTTGTTGTGGATCGATTTTCTAAGATGGCTTATTTTATACTTTGTCATAAAAGTAATGATGTCGTTTGTTCTTATTCTGACCTCTTTTTTCAAAGAGATTGTTAAACTTGCATGGTATGCCTTGTACTATTGTTTCAGATCGCGATGCAAAATTCTTGAGTCATTTTTTGCGCACTCTATGGAATAAGTTGGGTACAAAATTGTTATTTTCTATTTTCTTCACAACTTGTCACCATGTTGAGAGCTATTTTGAAGAAAAATTTAAAGATATGGGAGGAATGTTTGCCTCATGTGGAGTTTGCTTATAATCAGACAATATATTCTACCACTAAGGTAAGTCTTTTTCGGTAGTGTATAGTTTCAACCCTCGTGCTCCCATTGATCTTTTGCCTTTACCTACCACTGAAAGAACATATAGTGATGCCAGTACACGTGCTGAATTTATTCGTAAGTTGCATGAAACAACTAAAGAAAATATCGAAAAGATGAATGAAAAGTATAGAAATACCGGAAGTGAAGGTAGGAAAGAAATTAAACTTGAACCAGGGAGATTTAGTATGGTTACATTTGAGAAAGGATAGGTTTCCCGAGCTGCGTAGGTCTAAATTAATGCCAAGAGCTGCTGGTCCTTATAAAGTTATTGAGAAAATAAATAATAATGCATATAAACTTGAGTTGCCACCCGAGTTCGGGGTTAGTCCTTCTTTTAACATTGTAGATTTGACACCATACTTGGGAGAAGAAGATGAGTTTGAGTCGAGGGGCGACTCCGATTCAAGAGGGGGAGGATGATGAGGACATCACTCCTTCCGATACACTTAATGATCCTCCACCGAACATTCAAGGTCCAATCACAAGAGCTTCGCGGCTACACAATTAAATTCTGGTGAGCTCGTTCCTAAGCAACTCTTTATATGATTTGGAGAATAGATTACTACCTAATGATTATATTATGATTAGGAATCATGGAGAGGACCGGAAGATACATAGAGGAGGGCTTGGAGGCATGGAGGGCCAGCAAGGGCGCTCAAGTCAAGGTGGAGGCCCAGATCAAGTCGACTTCGAATCCATCTCGGAGTCCACGAGCAGTCTGTACTAAATCGGACGCTCAGGATGTGTCCGGACTTGGAATTGGACGTTCTTAGACTCTAAAGAAAGATAACGAGAAGACCTTTCCAATGAGTCTTGTTGGAGGCCCAAATTCATCTGGAGTCATCGAAAATCGTTCGAACAAGTTGACGTCCAGAATCTGTCCCGGCGCTGCGACGTCGTATTTTGGTCTTTGGGCCTTGTATCGTGTTGGAACCCATTAGGGGTGCATCCAGGGGGTCTTGCACGACCTTAGACTCTTTATAATCAGTAGCCGCCACCCAAGTTAGGGTTTGGGTTTTGCTTAAGATTATTCTGTCCATTGACGATCGCCCGATCGTCGGTTTGTGGAACCCCAACTTGAGAACTTAATCATTCATCTGCAGTTTGTCCCAATTTTTCTGAGCTGCGTTCTTTTCGAGTTCTTACTTGTGTTCTTCATTTCGCGAGGCATGGATTAGCCTTCTTGGCGAGGTCAACCGGTTGGTGACACGGTTGATAACCCGAGGATTCGTGGTGCTAAGGTTGCGGGGTTCGGTCTTCTCGATCTGAAGCTGGATCGGTGTGTCGCGTTCCACTCAAAGCGAGAGTTATCCAGGACCTAACGAAGGTTGGGAATCACGATCCCATCATCCGCTCTTCATGCGAAAAGGAACAGGCTCGAGTGGGGGGACGAGACTCTCGCCCGCCGGCTGTCGGGCCCGCACATGACGAGCCGCCGCGTGCGCCCGGCGCATTCCCCTAAGAGGTGAGACGGCGACACCAACCGGGCGTAACATTCGCTGCGCTCATTCGGCCTTCGCATTCGGCGGGAGATCCGCTTAAGCCTCCCTGTGATGCTCCGCCTGCAACGGCCCCGCCCGAATTCACCTGTCCGAGGTTTCGCCGCTCTCATTCGAAGCGCCGTTGTGGCTCCGCTCCAACTACATGCTATTCGGGAGGCTCGATGGCTATGGGGCGAATTCAAGCCTGGATTCGCTAGTAGCCTCTGGCCGCCGCGCGGTTCGGCTGACTTGGCGCCGTGGGAGATAGGCGGGGTGGCTGACTGCCCGCCTTGCCCCCAGCAGAACCGACATTGATTTGAAGATATAAGGTAGTGTTTGTTTTACAATTTCACTCTACTTAGCATAATTCAGCTAGATTGATGGTCGTGAACATTGTTGGGAACATAACTTGTATTAGATATAAATGTTTAGGATTTCGGCACCCATCTAGTGGCTATCGATGTCTCTCCATAATCTTTTAGAACACAAGGCAGTCCATCTCTGAAATTTGAAGCTACCAGCGTCTACTTCATTAAATCTGGTCCGATTGAACCAGCAAGGGCATGAGCAATGCTAAAGTAAGCCATATGTGTCTAGAAGTACTACTTTTGCAACTTATTGTGGCCCCCTTATGAGAATGGGTCGGTGTTCCTATGAGCACTGGCAAATTAAGGTTTGGATGTTTGGCTGCCATCTGCTGGATCATGGGAATATTTTCTGCTCATTCGATCACTTATATTCAGCTCATGCATGACACTCCACTGTGGGCGCATATAACGGCCATTGCGATAGCAAACCCTTGAATTTCTTGGCGCAAGTGGTACTAGTCAAGATAGAAATCAGGAGATAGTTGTGAAAGAACGGTAATACATGCGTGACTCAAGGCCAAATTCTTGATGATCTGACTGGTATTTGTAAATAAATAAACAAAAGAAACGGTGAAGCTACAGAGAATGGTATTCTAGCTCAAACCATTACTCGATCAATGTACTCAAGTTATCTATTCTAGCTCAAACCATTACTCGATCAATATACTCAAGTTATCTTGTGGGTCGTTGGAGCAAAACAAACAAATCTCCTAAGGTCATATCAACCATGAGCAGTGCCGAAAGACATTGTCCAAATACCACCTCGATCTATGACCATGACGACGGCCTTGGGGCATGAAGTTCGAGGCCTCATCTAACACAGTATGCATCTGCACAAGTGTGGTTCCCAAGTGGCGGCTGACGACACCACGACTGTGGCAATGTCTTCTTGCTAGAGATAAAATGGGCGACGGTTTGGTGGCAAACCAAGAACTTGTACCGGGAGGCCTCTCCCCGTACAGGCCACGGCTGCTAATGATGACTGCACCTTGTCTAAAAAAGAACGGGTGGAGAGGATGACAACACTAAGGACGTCTCGTATGAAGGAGAAGAGTCAAACAAAGACTTTGTGTTACCGCCAGTGCGAAAAAATGATGTTGGCGGGCACTGACGAAGAAAGGTACTGCGTGGTGCAAAAGTAGACTGGGCGCTAGGTTGGCCGAGCTACACTGACCTTCAATCTCGATGTGCTAGCGGTTATGACCCAAACTAGGGGAGATGCAGGCAAAACAAGGATCATTTCTATAAGTTCATTTGAGAAAGATTCAACAATTCCAAGCTGGTTCAGAGGAATGAACACCGTAACGTGAATAACGTGACTAAATCATCCTTCCTTCTCTAAATTTTACTGAACTTCTTTATAATTGCAAGAGGGCAATAGCCATTGTTAAAGCTATAATAGATGTTCAGTTGAAGAAACTAGATAGTAGGTAACTTACCAAGTTCTTGTAATTGGATTTGATAGTTTCAGACGAGAGTACTTTGCCACTCTATTCAAGAACTGAGGTTTCAGAGAGCAAAAGCAACTTTTTAATTTGTTTCAGTAGCATTTCTTGGTTTATGATGGGAAGCATACGTTTGCCATTCACAGTTCAAGTTTTTGTTCTTTTTCAACAGATGGTTTGTGTTCTAGGCATTGGCTAGAAGTTGGCGGTCTTTTTTTACAGTTTTACTCTACTTAGCATAATTCAGCTAGATCGATGGTATTGTGCATTGCTGAGAACATAACTTGTATCAGATCGTCGTGTTCAGGATTTCTGCATCCATCTAGTGGCAATCGATGTCTCCATTATCCCTTTTTATCGATGGAACAGGAAGGGTGTGATCCCCTACTGGATTTTTTTTTAAAAAGGGTTGAGATACAACAAAGAAACAAGTAAATAAGGACAATTACACAAGAGGTTCCGGCCATAGATCAATAAGTGGGTGGAACTATGATTTTGCTCTAAGTATAACTAGAGCAAACTCTTTTCTGAAAACAAGTTTGCATCCCTGCACTGATGGTAGTATATTGTTGTAAATAGCATCGTTTGCATAGCCCAATTGTTGGCCCAACACATCGCTCCACTGATATCTCCATAATCTTTCAGAACATAAATGTGGTCCAGTTGAACCAAGGTGCCACTCCTGTGGCAGGTGGGTCTAACTCGGGAAAAAAAACAGACGCAGTGCACAACTTATAACATGTTTGGCACTACTTCCGCACTGGTTTCTCCATCAACTTCACGTTTGGAGGTGTGGAGCAAGCGGAGGGTGGAGGAGCCGCACGCTTGCACTAAATGTTTCAGAAACTAAACCAAACACAAGCTAAAGTTTGCTGATGATATGTAGCTAGGCTCAGTCTCCAATAAGAAGAGGTCAGTGTAATTATTTGCTACTTCCATCGAAAAAAACCTTAATGTTTTTATTTGATCCCAAGTTAATTTATTTTAAGTTTTACTAAACTTATAAAAAATTACTATGACACCAAATAGGTATACTATCAAAAAATATTTTTCTAGAAGATTCTGTCAAAACATATTCTTGATAAACCTAATGATATTTATTTAATAGTATAAACATAGTATATTTTTTATAAGTTCGTTAAAATTTAAGGTAGTTTGATTTATAAAAAACATAACACATCAATTTTTTTAGGATGGAGATAGCATTTAATTGCACCTACGAAGATTCATACTCGAGACATCTAAAACTGATATCATATCGAGCTTTAAACATAGGTAAATCTAGGACATGTTCGTTTTCCATGGGCAAAAGTTGTATTTTTCTATCAAATGTTTGGATAATAATTATTTGGAGTACTAAATAGACTAATTATATAACTAATTACATATATTGGGCTAATTTGTGATTAAGTCTAAATAGTCCACGATATGACAATGTAGTGCTACGGTGAACATTCATTAATGATGGATTATTAATTAACCTTAATAGATTTGTCTTGTAAATTACACTTCAGTTGTGTAATTAGTTTTGTAATTAGCTCATTTTTAGTTTTATAATAAGCGTGTACCCAACTATATCGGACGGATAAGCTTGTCCCGAACAAAATATCTGAAGGGCGTGTACCCAACTTGTCGGACGGATGAACAGTCCATTTTTACATTGGGATGAACCATAATCAATGTGGCTTTTGGGGATGACGACGGCGTGGATGGAGGAGGGAGGAATAGAGAGGGGTAAAACGGGAAAGCGACTTATCCACTGCCATGAGGGCCCACTCATTAGGTTCTTGATACGCTCCTGTTGGGGTCCAATTGCTTTCTCTCCACCCTTGACTTCAGCGGTGGTTTCTCTTCTTGTCACCCCGTATCTCTAGCCGTGATGAGTCCTCAGTCGCCGGCGAATTCTGCCTCGACTCCCAAGGCGCAACCTCACTTCCGTCCCCGCTGACTCTCCGCTCTGGCAGCTCCCACGAGTCCGATCATCCCACTGTTATTAATCTCGCGTCAAGCTTGGTACTGGCACTTCGAAATCTCCATTGCTTCATTTTTTTTGAATTTTCATTATGCCTTCAATTCAACGAACCATGCTGGGATAAGAACTCAAATGCAAATTGATGGTTCAAGAGTGGATTTTTATTGTTGTCTCCAGAGGAAAACTGGCAGGACTGACTATGCCGCGTCAGAAGGAGCCGCAGCCCCAAACAATAAGCCACGCCACTCGTCACGTGCTACGTATCCTAGGGTGACATATGTGGGCCTCAAGTGGCAGTGACTAAGTAGAGTCTGCTCTGCAATATACTCCCTCCACCATTCAGTAAAGAATACAATTCTCACCGTAAATAAAGAATACAATTCTAGTATAGTATCATAGTACTATAGTTTAGTGTCTTAAGTTTGATTAATTATTAATAAAAAAAGTTTTAATACTTATGATTTTAAGTAATACTATTAGATTAATTATAGAATGTGTTTCCATAATAAATTAATTTATAGTCAGAAATGTAAATAGTATTCAAGAAATTTGATTAATTATGAATTAATTACTTTTAATGGCACACAATCTGTACTTGTATTCTTTCTTAGACCTAGGTACTACTCAGAGAGGAGCCGGAGACAAGTAAGAACAAAATCAATACAACAAGTCAGAACCTGTCCTGGTTCTATTCCCCTCCTCCCTACGTGCTCTGTTCTTCCATGATCACCTTTAATCTGCATCCTTCTATTATCTACTCCCTCAGTCTCATAGTCTTTGTCGTTAAAAAACTGTGCCCCCTCACGTATTACGGTTTTCAAGTAACAAACTCTATGGGACGGAGGGAGTACTCCCTTCATCTATAAATAACTATTGTTATTGGTTTTACGTGCCATAAGTTTGAGTAGATTTATATAAAATATGTATAATATTTATATCTTTAAATAAATTTAGTGATCTATTTAATGATTAGTTATGTACCATAAATATTAATATAAAATTAGTCAAATGTATTTCTCGAAAAGTGAGAACGATAGTGAGTATGTTCCAGTGAGTATGTTCCTGACACCTGGTATTGTGACACAAACCCAATGACATTCAGACCCAAAGGCCAAAGATTCTTGCTCGTACCTCTACTTCTTATAATCCTAAACCCTATTAGCTATGTATCTTAACACTGTAAACTGTCCTATCACATAGAATTAAAATCCACTAGCACATTGCAATTGTAATGTTCACGTTAGCTAGACACAAGAATTCTGTTGATAACATCAACATAACACGCAATCAACTAATTTTGCAATTCCCACAGCAACACGCGAGGTATATTTTTTTTTATTACACCGTACAATATAGATACTTTTTTTTTTGACTTGTATAATATAGGAACTCACAACACATGGAGTATAGTTAATAAACAAGTAGTACGGTTCCGGATGCACGGATAAGACCTGAGTCATAAGAATCTGATCAGGTCAAGCATCAGTGATGATTCCCAGCAATTTGTGTTTTTATGTGCATCTGGCTACACATCCATGATACAAATTGCACGGTACCTGGGTTACGGGAATTTTGCAGCAATTCTCTCTAAATCTGGAGTGCTCTGTATTCGTTGGAGGTTGTGGCAAACTGAGAATGTTCCTTCTCGTCAGCTAAGACTTGCTTGCACTCCAAGTAGAAATATCAGTTTTATGACTGCGGTCTGAAGTTCCGGTCAACTGGTGGCTTCTATATTTGACGCAGTTTCCCTTTCATGACGTACTGCACATTGTCTTGTATGTCAACATGCGTTTTTAACTTCAATTCCAAAAGCATCACATGTCAATGAAGTTTCGAGATTGGCTGAAGGGAAGCTTCTTGGATACTGCCCTGGCCACCACACATGTATAAATATATACAGCAGCATTGGAGCCCCTCCATTCCTACCATTGATTTCTTCAAGAGATTTGAAGCTCCCAGTTCTTGTTGCCGTTGTTGTAATTTGTAAATTAAGCAGCACACACATGGAGGTGCAGGAAGGAAGGAAAGGGATACCATCGTTGCTCTCCTCGCAGGGGGAGTGCATTGCATCGAACATCACGCAGGTGGCTGTGTATTCCTTTTCTTTGTGTAGCATCCTTCTTCCTATAGGAATAGGAATACATGAAAGTGTTGTTAAGTGTTGGGGAAAAACCCTGCGGCGGGTTAGCCCATACTCGTATGGGCCAAGTCCCCCTAAAGAGGCCCAATAGGAGTTCTTGTAGTGGCTTGAAAATCCCCCCCCCCCTCCACACCACCAAGAGACTGTTTGTAAATTACCATCGCCTATATAATGCTAAAAGCATGAGGGCAAAGGGGCTCTCTCGGACTCTCTTATTTACAAACCCCAAGGTGTCCCATCTTGCTTACGCCGGACTCTCCCCCCTCTCGCTGAGATGAAGCACTACTGCAGAACCTTCTCAGGATGTCCGTAGCCGAGAGAAGGTTCCACCCAACTTCCCCGGTCGAGTTTTGCCGAAGTCCTTCTCCGCCCCCCCGGGAACCTTCTCCAAGCGACCGTCACCGGGAGAGGGTTCCAGCCAACTTCCATGGTTGACCTCCGTCGGCCGGACCTTCTCCAACCCGTCCAACCTTCACCTCTCAGCCCTGTCGGGACTTTTGTCCCAACATTGGCGCCCACCGTGCTCGGCACGAAAATATTTTTAGAGAGTGAAGGATTGAACATATGCAACCTCCGCAGAATGGTAAGGTCCTCGGGGCCAAGGTACGACGTCTTAAAAACTCCATGGCCTGGACCTTCGGATAACTTGGCCAACTTCTCCAAAAAGTATATAAATAATGAAAAATGCTAGAATCTTCAACACTTTCATTAAATAAGAAAAACGGTTACGAAGGTCCATATGAGCCTTCGGCTCCTCCATAAATATTTTTAATCCAAGTCCTCCAACCTTCGGCTCCTATTTATAAAAGAAAAAAAAAACTATAAAAACCAAGCACGGTAACAAAATCTCTGCTGACTCTGCATGCTAACCAGGAGACGTTGCAAAACTTCGTGCTGCGTCTTGGCGCATCATCATCATTTTCTATTCTGCATTCTTCATAGATCCGCAGGTCACAGTTTCCAATATATAATATACGCAAGGCGGTCGAGGATTCCAAGACTGACTCTGATCCGGTGCCGTTAGCGGGAGCTCCGCCTCCGCGGCTCCACTGCTTCAAGCTCGAAGGTGCCTGCGCGGTCTACGGAACTCCGTAGCCGTCCGCTCAAAGCCCACGAAGGCCAAGCTCCAGCTCCAGCGAAGGCGCAGCTCGTATGGACATCAGGGGTCTAGGAGCCCGCGCAACGATGCAGTGCAGCACCGGACCGCTGCGAAGCTCCGCCAGCCCAAAGCCCCAAGCGAAGGTGCACGCGTAAAGGTACGGTGGTGGCCTGATGGTGCTGGCTTCCGCCGAAGCGCCTGATGGTGCTGGCCTGGCTTCACCAAAGCTCTTCTGCTGAAGGACGAGTCCGAAGCGTACCTCCGCCGCCAGATAAGTTAACTGCGCCTCAACTCACAAATCGGCGAAATCGCAGAACTTCACACCGTGGTTCACCAAAGCTAGCCTTCGGCCGTTAATAGATCATAATTAAAAACCAGCAAGCCTTGTAGTTGTGAAGTTCATAAAATCAAAATGTGCGAAGGCCCACGAACCTTCGGCCCCCAAAACAAGTTAGCGAGGCTCTCCCCAAACCTTCGGCTGTTTAATTTTGTTATAAATAAAGAAATAGCCTTCGTCTGCCATTTTTCAAAAAAAAAGGGCACAAAAAATGCACAAAGCTTCCAAAGCCTTCGACTGTTTTTTTTTTTATAAAAAATAAAGAAATCACCTTCATGCCTTCAACACCAGTAGATACATCTGAATCACCATTTTATTTTTGCTGCAAATTTGATATCATCTAACCTCCAGCTCCGACCTCTCGTCGATATATAACCTCGCTCCTAACGAACAAAGCTCGCATACTGTGTTTCTATTCGTTGCACGCAGGTAATTAACTAGCTAGTATCTCTACTCATGCACAAAATAGCAAGGCAAAGAAGCTAGCCTGGACAACGATCCATCACTATGTAATGTTCTGGAGACAAACCTTCGCTTTTGCCTAACAAGAGAAAGATTACTGGTCTTGGTGAAATTAATGGCCTTCGCTGGGATTTCGTCGGCTGGATCACATTTGAATTGTCGGATGGGCTGACTGCTGAGCTGCACCATCGGCCGGATTTATCCATCGGAGTGTGCATCCCATTCATGGATTTATATATTGCAGGCCATATCCATTTATTTGAGTCTTCGCATGAAAGCCGGACTTATTTATTGATCATCAAAGGGCAGTTGATGTATTCTGACTCTGAGCCTTCGCATGAAGAGATGGTGGTACCTTCGCTTGGGTTTATCTATTCAAGCGCTCGGAAATCTGATCGCTCGTCTACTATCTTGGAACCTTCGACTACTATCTTGGAACCTTCGACTGTTTCAGCCCAAAGCTCAAGCAAGACTGCAACCATTCAGGGCCGAGCGTTCTGGGGCTCACGATGCAGCAGCTGGTCTCTTCCTCCAAAGCCTTCCAAGGGGGCCATGTCGGCCCCGCTACCCTCCGGAAACTGCCGGCAAGCTTCTCGACGCTGGTCTCGCAGTCGAAGGTGTCCATAAGAAGCCTACTCCCGATGGTGTCCGCAGCCCAAGAAGGTGAATACACAGCTAGCACATGGTTCCGTCCGAAGGTCCATACACAGCTAGTATATGATACCGAAGGTCACGGGATTAATGGGAAGCTGGTTTTTCGACCAGAACCTCCGCTTATGCGAAACTGGCCTCCGCTCGAGTTCTCGATCTGGAACCTTCGTTAGCCGGGATTTACATGGAATTTTTTCTGCTGCTGGAATCTAGCTTTCTATTTAGAACCTTCGCTGCTAGCCCCCGTGCGGCCACATGTGATTTCCCGGAACCTTTGTTACTTTTGGCTTTCGTCAAAATTTTCTCCGTTACCTGCAAAGTGTGAGCCTTCGTGTTCTTTGATTGGCTGTCGTGAAACATCTGCATGAAGTAGAAGCTGGGATTCTCCAGTTGCAACTCAGATGCACTTGGCAGAGGTCCGGAGACATATCTGATTTATTTATTCCTAAGCTCATCAGCATATTGCGCTTCAGTTAAACTTTCTGTGGTAATCCAGATGAAACCCACTTGCAAGGTCTCAGAGTAAGTAGCGCTCCCTTTATGTCTAGAATAATCTATAGCCATGAGGTGTTATTCTTTCCATTGGTCCACGACTGACTACTTGACACAGGTGCAAAACCCCTTCGTGAGTATTTTTCACTTATCCATAACTTTTCAGCTATTTTGAACAATTAGTCCATTATATTGCTTCTAATAACCTCCGCAGCTTTTTTAGCTTCGATCAAAGTCGAAGGTCTTATTTTTCTCAGCAGGTTTTCAGACACCTTATAAGTTTCACTTCCACTCAGCAAGCCTTCGCTGTGTTTGCCGAGCCTTCGCTGCTGTCTGCCAGACCTTCGCTATGGCTTGCCAGGCTGGTGTCGGTCGGATCTTCGTTGATGTCTGCCGAACCTTCACTGGTACACTAGCACCTTTGCTCTAATTTTCAATTTTGCATGTCGTCCGAAAGTGTGTGCAGCTTGGAATTCTCAACATATCACAGCGTTAATACCGAGTGAGTATTTCTCACAAGCTTATCTATCTTGTTCATCTTGTTCTAGCTACGTGCCTCTTAATAATCTATTTCAATGCTATCTTGCTTCAACCTTCGTCTCTCTAAGACAATTTTGAAAAATAAACCTTCACATGCAACTTGTCACCGATGTGACTAAAAAGTTGTTGCAACCTTAGCCACGCCCAAGTCATAGCCCGAAGGCTATAATGCTTGGCCCTAATTGGCTAACTAAAAAAATATTAATTTTTGTTGAATCTCCCTTCTATTACTAACATGCAGGGCATCACCACTGTAAGTATCTCTAACCCATATAGTATATTTTGTTCATCATATACATCTTCTCACCTCCCCAACACAAAACAGTCACAATGGTTCTAAGTGTTCGGCCTTCATCATACCCGACAACTACCAAGTTTGAATCAGTCGGTATCTATCAGTCAATGATTTTCATAAGTCAGTGGCCTTCATTAGTCAGTTGCCCTCACCAACCAGCAGACTTGATTATTCTATCGGCCTTCGTCAGTTATTGATCTTCATCACAGTCAGTGGTTTTCAGCTATTATTGGTTTTCAGCAGGCATTCGCTAGTCGTTGGAGCAGCCTTCGTCAGCTATCAGCATTCGTCAGTTATTGGCTATCATCATCAGTCAGTGGTTTTCATCTATCATCGGTTATTCAGCAGCCTTAAATCGGTAATTGGGCTTCATCATTTAACAATCTTAAATCGATCATTGGCCTTTGGTTATTCAGCCTTAAATCGATCATTGACATTTGTCGGTTAGCAGCCTTCGTCAGTCATCAGCCCTTCGTGGTCAGCAGCCTTCCATCCAGCAACATTCTTTTATCAGAGACTTCTATCAACAATTGACCTTAGACAAACACTAAAGCATTAAACCCTCTAACACTAACACTTTTCCTATTTTTTGTAGGATGTAAGTTTCAATTTCTCATTCTTGGATCTTTCTAATATGCATCAACCCCAGTATTGTTTAAGTTAATCTTCACAGAAAACTAACTTTGCAGATTCCTAAATGGCAGCCTTCGCTAGCCGCTTTGAGACTATAACCCTCTCACTCGAGGGCATTACTCTTTATGTGCGGAACTTATTTTCTATTCAAACATAACTACTATTTTTGCAGGGTGTGTCATATGTTTACCTCTTAATGTTCTTGCGCAAATGCATTCACTTGCATCATCGCATACATACATGCATTACACAAACGCATTGCACCACGGTAACCTGAAAAAGACCTGTCGGCAATCAGGCATCAGGGCCGTCACTCTCAAAAGCTTCAAAAATCTTGAGAGACTAGAAAAGCTTCAAAAAGCTTCTCCCGAAAAAGTCCTGTCCATAGTCAGGCATCGGGACCTTCGCTCCTCCGTAAGTATGAAATGACTAACCATGTTTTGCGGCAAGAAGAAAAAAGCCAATGTCTTTTTGGTGTCGAAAAACTTGCAAAGCAAGTCGATATTCGACGAAGCTTAAGAACGAGGACCCTCCGTCCCCTAAGCCGAAGGCTAATGGGCACGGAACGACCTCCACGGCTCTCGAGCCTGACCACAACCAAGCAGCATCAACATCTACGCCGACATCGCCTTCGCGCAAGCTATTTGGCATGAGGAGCTTCGCCACCATCTTCAGTGACTTCACCAACATTGCCTCCGCCAAAATAGATTCTTTCAGGAGGGCCTCCGCCAAGCAGCTTTGCAGGAGGGCCTTCGCCAACACCTTCGGCATAACAAAAGGCTCACCATCAATATGATGGCATGAGTGGCTCCATCAACACCTTCGTCGTCTATACCAACAACGACTCCACCGAGCACCTTTGCAGGAGGGGCTCCACCATCATCTCCAACTACCACAACAGTTCGGGAGCCTTCGTCAACACTTTTAGCACAATGCTCACAATGACACCATCGTCGCCGGGCTTGAGGGGCTACATCAACTCCTTCAACAAAAGGTCAACCACACCTTCGTCAAACGCTTCAACTTGAGGGGCTCATCGGCAACTTCAGTCCGAACATCTACTTCCACTACTACGACTACATAGACTACACCAAGGAAGATGGAGGATTTCATCACAAGCACCGGCCAAGAGGGGCTAGGGGAGCATACAGGAGGACTAGCAACTCCAGAATGCGAAGGTGTTGCCCGGCGCTCGTGAGAAGATACAGAAGACCCCTTTGCCGAGAAAGCTCAAAGAGGAAGACCTCCGCGGTGGGAAGACCTCGAAGATGAAGACCTACGTGCCAGGCAAAGCCAGCGAACCATGTCATAGAAGCAGAAACTGAAGCCCAAAGGTGAAGACATCTGGAAAAACAAGGCATTCAAAGGTTGATGCCCTCGAAATTAGAACGTGTATAGGTTAGAAACGTGTGTGTGCTCTTTTCTCCATGCCCTTTTTTTCCCACTGGGTTTTTGGGATGGAGTTTTTAGTGAGGCGCGCACGTATAGGTTGCGAAGGGCAGTCCTCGCAGCCAAGTTCCAAGTTGTATTGTGCCTCTTTTGTATGAAACATCTACTAGGTCATGTAGCACCGGCCATAACCTAGTAGCTGAGGGGCTACTGTTGGGGGAAAAACCCTGCGCGGGTTGGCCCATACTCGTATGGGCCAAGTCCCCCTAAAGAGGCCCAATAGGAGTTGCTGTAGTGGCTTGAAAATCCCCCCCCCAAGGGGGCTGTTTGTAAATTACCATCGCCTATATAATGCTAAAAGCATGAGGGCAAAGAGGCTCTCTCGGACTCTCTTATTTACAAACCCCAAGGTGTCCCATCTTGCTTACGCCGGACTCTCCCCCCTCTCGCTGAGATGAAGCACTACTGCAGAACCTTCTCAGGATGTCCATAGCCGGGAGAAGGTTCCAACCAACTTCCCCGGTCGAGTTTTGCCGAAATCCTTCTCCGGCCCCCCGGGAACCTCCTCCAAACGACCGTCACTGAGAGAGGGTTCCAGCCAACTTCCATGGTTGACCTCCGTCGGCCGGACCTTCTCCAACCCGTCCAACCTTCACCTCTCAACCCTGTCGGGACTTTTGTCCCAACATTAAGTCTGCTGCTATGTTTGCTGTTGATGCTTATTGCAAACTTGTAAGTAGTTATGAGTAAATTCTCTGCTTTTCAGCTGATTGGTTGGACGCCACTGATAGAACTGAAAAATATTGCCAAGAAGGACGGTATAGATGCTCGGCTGATTGGGAAGATTGAGCCATTCCAGCCACTTTCTTCTGTCAAGGATCGAAGTGCTCTCAGGTGATTGCTCTACTTCTTCACTTCACGCAGCAATTCAATACGAAATGGTGAAGCTATCAAGTGCCAATGCACTATAGCACTCTTGTGAACTGTGATCAAAAGGTTAAGTTCTATAGCATTTGTCTTACTGATGATGACTGATATGATATGTAGCCTCAATTCTTCATTGTGAGCAAGGGCTGTTAATTTAAATATAGTTCAATTAGCAAGAAAATGCTGATCATATGAAATGTAAATGGTAATGGCACATGACTTAACTGGCACACATGAGGCTTGATTCCTTCTTTAATGTAGATTTTTTTGAACGTAATTACCTTTTTTAATGCAGATTTCTTTTCTTCGAAAAACATACAACTGTCTGTGATACAACTCAAACCGTTAAATTGGTGTCCTAACAATTTCATAATTCTAAATCTGTAGATTGATTGAAGATGCGGAGGAGAAAAGCCTAATCTCACCTGGCATAACAACACTAGTGGCACTCACGAGTGGTAATCTTGGTATTGGTCTGGCATTTGTTGCGGCTCAGAAAGGCTACAGATTCCTTGCTGTTATGCCAGCAAAATTTGCAATAGATAAGCAGATGCTGTTGAGATACTTGGGCGTTCAAGTGATATTAGTTGGTAAGAAGCTACTTCGTACATACATCATGTCCAGTTGTCCACTATACCAATTGAATAAGTTTGTCTGATCGGAACTTGTCTCTTATAGATACTATAATTAATGGATTCAAGGGGCTACTTGATAGAGTAGAACAGCTTAAGAACGAAATGGAAAATGTTTATGTTATAGACCAGTTCACTAATCCTGCAAATCTCGATGCACACTTCAGATGGACTGGTAAGGTGATATCTCTTAATATAAATTGGATCTAGTAGTAGTGTTGTTGGAACTGTGTTAGATGCTTGATTCTTCCTGGAGCTCTTACAGTATTTTGTTCCACTGTCATTTGCATCCTAGAATTGCACCATGAAAACATGAACTAAGCGCTCACAGTATTTTGTCCCGTAGTCAGTTGCAGTACTCCAGATGACACTAAGCCCAAGGTTTCTGTAGACTCATATATACGATCCCCATGTAAGGATCCCAGCAACTTCCGCAGTTTGGCTGGCGCCATAGGTTTGCAATTAGCCATACGCATGATGGAGGTGTACAACTTGTCGAGGCCACGAATTAGGGTGAGGATGAGGGTGTGGTCGGGGACGTGTTCGCCAAGGTCCTCAAGGGTGTTGGCTATGCCCTTGACAAATGGGTCCCAAAGAAGTAGGGGTTCAGATGTAAGGGCAGTTTTTATAGTTAAACCTAGAAAACAAGACCTTCATCGAAAGTAGGAGAGCCCTCGAACTCAAGTAGGGGCCATTGCTAGAGATGCTAAAACTCTAATATGAGACGCGGCACCCTCCTTGCACTTGTCTCCTCCCCGCATCCTTCTCCTTCCGCTGGCCCATCAGGGGTGCCTGCGCCGGAGAGGTCGAAGAAGCCGCTTAGGGTTCCGGTGAGGAGCTCATCCGAGACGACGAGGAGGAGTTTGCCGGAGAGGGAGAAGCTAGCCCCGACGGGCTTAGAAGGAAGGGGGCCTCAGAGAGGCAGGACCACCAGGTGGCAGGGATGGTGGGTAGCTTTAGGGTCCTGGCGGTGGCAGCGCCAATGAGTATGGCCATGGCAACACTCCAACAAAAGCCCTAGCGAGCCGCGGCAGGTCGGTGATCAGCGGCATGCAAGGGCGAGGAGGAGGCGGCGGGGTCGAGGATGAGCGCGGGGTGCTCGACGGTGAGGGAGGGGCAGCGGAGGAGGGGCACGTGGAGGGAGAAAGGGGCGAGGAAGGAGGTGGCACGAGGAGGAATAAGGGGTCGCACTCCACCCGAGCGCATTACCCATCATCCATTATTAGCGGCCTCACTAAAGGCATTCCATTTCGAATGCTTTTGTTTAGCCATTTCTAATCCTGTAGCATCATTTATCCACAAAGCACCAAACTTTTGACTACGAATGAACGTTAGTAAACATTATTTCATTCCTGAGACTTCTTTTCTATCTGAAATTTGTTTATAGGACCTGAGATATGGAAGGATACAAAAGGAAAAGTAGACATATTTGTTGCTGCAGCAGGTTCAGGAGGCACATTGACAGGCACTGGGAGGTATCTGAAGATGATGAATCCATCCGTAAAGCTAATCTGCGTTGAACCAGCTGAAAGCGCAGTAATCTCAGGTACTGACCACTGCACTATATGTATGCCAATATTCCACCGATGTATATGTTCTTCATATTTTGCCTTGCTTAGTGCGCGGGATCTTTATGTTTGTGTATCATTTGCCCTGTAGGTTGTGAGCCAGCGGATCATAAAATACAAGGGATAGGACCTGGTTTTATCCCAGAAATATTAGACACATCACAAATAGATGAAATTGTAACAGTAACTTCCCAAGAAGCCATGGACATGGCAAGAAGGTTGGCAAGGGAAGAAGGATTACTCGTTGGCATATCTTCAGGGGCAAATGCAGCTGCTTGCTTAAAGGCACTCTATTTCGTATCTACGCTTACTTTTTGCGCAAATTCCACAGTAGTCTATTCCTTACTGTTCCATGGTCATATGATTGTGTACTACCTTTTGCAGGTAGCGGCAAGATAGGAGAACAAGGGAAAGATGATTGTGACAATGTTTCCGAGTGGTGGGGAGAGGTACATGAACTCAGAACTCTTTGCCCAGGTGAAGGAGGAAAGCGTCAACATCAACATGGCATTCTAAATTAAATGTTCAGTTTCAAGCAATAGCAGTTGGAACATGACCGATAGCTATCCCGAATATTTTGCCCCTTTTATCAAGAAAGCCAATGTTGTCATTATTATTTCCAAATTGCAGAACCATATGGACTCTAGCTGTCAATTTATCATACGTCGACATCTTGTAGGTGCTTGCCTGCATTTTATTTTGAAGAAGACAATATTCACTATTGGAATCTGGCTCTTCGCCGAGTAAGGATTTTTTTTTTGGGCACTCGGTTAAGAGGCTCTTTGCCCAGCGTCAAATAAAAAGACCCGGCAAAGAAAAAACACTTGACAAAGAGGCTTTTTGCCGAGTATCAAAAAAAAAACACTCGGCAAAGACCATGGTTTGCCAAGTGTTTTTTTGACACTCTGCAAAGAGTCTCTTTGCCAAGTGTTTTTTATGCATTCGGCAAAGAAAATTTGGAAGCATATTTTAGAGCACTAAATTAATTCAAATGAAAAAAATTCAACTATAAAGTTGTATAACTTTTCAAGATCTACAAGTTTTATTTTGGTTATTTCTTCACTTGACAAAGTGAAAGTAAATTTGTTCATAAATCTTATATATCTCTCGTAGTTTATGAAACTATAAGAGAGATATAAGATTTATGAATAATATTTTTACCACTATATCAGATGACCAAATGACCAAAATGAAAAATGTACATCTTGAGAAATCATACAACTTTATAGTTGAACACTTTTTAATTTAAATTAGTTTTGCTAGCGATTTTCACAAATTTAAAATTTGAATTTTTCGAAAGGTCTCGGATGGAAAAATAGTCAAAATAAGATTGTAGATCTCAAAAAGTTATGAAAGTTTATAGTTGATAACTTTTTTATGTGAAATCATCTTATCAACGAAAACTACGCTCGAAATTCAAAAATTTAACATTCAAATTTTGTAAACGATCTTGGATGGAGAAACTTCCTAAATGAAAATTGCAGATCTCGAAAAGTTATGAAACTTAGTAGTCGATAAGTTTTTAATTTGAATTCGTTTAGAACCTGAAACTAGTAATTTTCACTCGGTTTAGTATATTTGGGAAATCAAAACGGAAGATAGACATACATGAGGGCAGTGGTAGGGGAGGCTCCGCGTGAGAGAGAGGTCGTGGGTCGAATCCTGCCGACCGCACAGCTGCGAAAAATTGCTGCGACTTGCGACTTGATGAAAACGGGTTGGTGATGGCCGATGGGGCCCTTCTCTGATTAAATTTTTTTCTATTATTTTTGGATTTTTTTTTTTTTTAAACTTTGCCGAGTGTCAGGCACTCAGCAAAGGCTTTATCGAGAGCAAAAAAAAGCACTAGGCAAGAGCCCTTTGCCAACGAGTTTTTTGCCGTGTGGCCTTTGTCAAATACAACACTCGGTAAAGCTTTTGGTGAGTATAAAATAAGCTTTGCCAAGTGTTTCAGGCACTCGGCAAAGAACTGATTTTCAGTAGTGATTGAACAACCTCATATATATATGGACAGGTACAAGAAGGTATATATGATTTTGTCAGAGGCGGCGTACTGCTGCTAGCATAGGGGGCGATACGGCTAGGGCAGGGAGGGACGGTAGTGGCAAGAGAGAAAGGTAGAGGAGGAGCAATAGCTCTATTCTTTGCTTAAGATTAGATCGATTATATCTCTCTTATATTTATGGTCTTTAGAGGACTTGACTCCCAAGAAAATTTAAGAAGGAATTCTTATAGATTGGATTTCTTTTAACTAAACAAATAAGAGTCTTTATTTACTCTATTCCCAATAATCGATAACTACCAAATATAGTCCTCATCTTTCTCTGGAGTTGGGGAAAGGGACTTTTTTTATTTTTCAATCCTTTTTTACAAAATATTCCAATAATATTCCCATCCAAATAATATTTGCAGATGAAGCCCTTTTGGTTGCGCCGGTGGGGCTAGCATAAACAAATAACGCTGTCACGTCACATGCATTAGCATGACAAGATCTTACACGTTAGACGTCATTTCTGACGTGAAAAATCTTGTCACGCCACTCTCGTTGGCGTGACAGTATGGTCTTGTCGCGCCACCGGGAATGGTGTGGCAAGACTGAATTTTTAAAAAAATCATAACTCTTCCATACGACATAGGATAAAGATGATATTTATATGAAAGTTGTAGCTCTCGACGAGGTCTACTACTTTCTAGTTTTGAGTTTTTTCATTTGAGGACATTAAGATGCTTAAAAAATTAAATACTTTTTCAGCACCATAATAAATACGTATAAGAGCTCGTCGCTTTTGAAAATGCATATCTTTTTTGTATGGTGTCAAAAAAGATGCTTTTTATATCAAAGTTATAGCACAAAATGATATCTACAACTTTATAGTTGAAGGTTTTTCCATTTGAGGACGTTAAGATGCTAAAAAAAATAATATAGTATTTCAGCACCATAATAATCGCGCACAAGAGCTTCTCTCTTTAGGAAATTAATATGTTCTTTACATGGTGTTAAATAAAGATACTCTTTATACCAAAGTTGTAACTCAAAATATGATCTATAACTTTGTGGTCTTGAGTTTTTTCGTTTGAGGATGTTAAGATGATCAAAATAATATTATAGTATTTTAGTACTATAATAATTATGCACAAGATCATGTTGCATTAGAAAAGTAATATCTTTTTTGTATGGTGTCAACTAAAGATACATTTTGTATGAAAGTTGTAGCTCATAATAAGATTTACAACTTTATAGTTCTAAATTTTTTCATTCAACGTAAACAATACAAAATATATATATTGATCATGTAATATTAGATTTTTTTTATATTCGATGTCTCATGAAAAAATATGTTTTTAAATAAAGAAAATCAAAATTATAAAATTATAGATCTCATTATGAGCTATAATTTTGGTATAAAAAGTGTCTTTATTTGCCATCATGCAAGGAAAATGTTAATTTTCTAAAGCGATAAGTTTTTTTTACGCGATTATTATAGTGCTGAAATACTATATTGTTTTTTAAGCATCATAACATCGTCAAATGAAAAAAAAATTTGAAACTACAGAGTTGCAAATCTCATTTTAAGCTACAACTTTGAAAATACTATATAATCTCATTTAACAGCATGCAAAGAAGATATTAATTTTCTAAAGAGACAAACTCTTGTACGTAATTATTATGGTGCTGAAATACTATATTATTTATTTGAGCATCTTAACGTTCTCAAATGAAAAAAACATGCAACTACAAAGTTGTAGATACCATTTTGTGCTACAACTTTGATATAAAAAAGTGTTTTTTTGATACCATGCAAAAAAGATATGAATTTTCAAAAGCGATGAGCTCTTATACGTGTTTATTATGGTGCTGAAAAAGTATTTTATTTTTTTGAGCATCTTAATGTTCTCAAATGAGAAAACTCAAAACTATAAAGTTGTAGATCTCGTCGAGAGCTACAACTTTCATATAAAAATCATCTTAATCCGACGTCGTATGGAAGAGTTATGATTTTTTTAAAAATTCAGTCTTGTCACGCCACTCCCGGTACCGCGACAAGACCATACTGTCACGCCAACAGGAGTGACGTGATAAGGTTTTTCACGTTGGAAACGACGTCCAACGTGTAAGATCTTGTCACGCCAATGCATGTGGCGTCACAGCATTATTTGGTCACGCCAGCTCCATCGGCGACCAAAAGGGCTACATCTACAAATATTATTTGGATGGGAATATTATTGGAATTTTTTTTAAAAAAAGGATTAAAAAATAAAAAAATCCTAGGGAAGGCGGTGCCGCTGCTCTGTAGCTGCTTGCTCGGGCGCGCGCTTGCTCGGGCGCCGCAGCTGGTGTGAAGCGGGCCAGGCGGGCGAGCTGTTGGGCCTCGCTTCGCACGGTAGCTCATGGTTGGGGGCCCTTATTATGCGTGTGACAGATTCAAATCAAAGCAAGCAAGAAAAAAAGAACTGCTCTCCCCACATTTTTTGTTTATCTCATACAGAGAATTGGGCATCTGCTAGAAACTTTGAGTTGTCATTGCAGAGGATACAATCAAGGATTGCTTTGCAACTGTTATCAAGATGGCCATTTGTTTTACATCTTAAGCAATGAAGCGCCCGTGGCGTTAGTGGTATTTTTTTTGGCCTTATTGCGACAGTTCCCCCTGGTTCCACTTGTGGTTCAGCTACTGTCCCTGGGCACAAGGTGCATGTCAAGGATCCACCGGGCACCGGCATGAAACACATTTGTGCCTGAGCTGTGCGTACTTGTAACGACCATGTCTTGCAGCGGGTTGCTTTGTATCCCGAGTCACGATCGATAGCTGGAACATGGCCTGTATGCGATTGCCGTCTGGTTGCCTGACAACGTGCCGATTTGAAATTAGGTTGTAACAATTCACTTGTGCATCCTCTAGCCTCGTCGAGGTCAAATCCAACGTTCATGCGCACCTTCGGATACCATGTTCTAGTACGAGCAGATAGCTACACAGGTCTGTTTGGTCACATCTCATCTAATACGGGACCTGATAAAAGCCTTTTTGGAATCCTTTTATATTTAGCCATTGCTATCCGGTAGCGTCACAATCCACAAAGCACCAAGTTTTGACTAATGAACGTCAGTAAATTATTACTCCGTTACTGAGACTTCTTTTATGTCCTAAAATTTGTCAACAGGACCTGAGATATATATGATAGGATACAAAAGGTAAAGTGGACATATCTATTGCTGCGGCAGATTCATGGAGGCACATTGACAGGCACTCGGAGGTACCTGAAGATGATGAGTCCATCTGTAAAGCTAATTTGCGCTGAACTAGCTGAACGTACGTGCAGTAATTTCAGGTGAGACATGTGACGACTACATGTTTGTGAAAAATGACATGACACCACTATGTATGTTCTTTATATGATGTGTGTGTGGCTGGGGTGGGGAGGGGCTAAAACATTACAGAGTGCTACACGAAAGTGAGTTTATTGTCTATACAACATGGATATGGATACTCATAGATATTTTGCCAAAGAAATAGGTACGCATATATAGTACATTTTAGTTTTCTAAGTTAGATGGACACCTCCACAGATAACCCTAAAACATTATTCAATACTTGTTGCAGATGATGAAATTGATTCTCAAAGTCTCGAATATAATGCCATGACTCCATGGCTTAACATATAAGATACATGTCAAGCAAATAAATGTGGTCTTTATACTGACAGGAAGAATAAGTTTTTATTTGAAAGGTAATTCAACGAGCACAATCGAACAAGCAAATTCAAGCCAAATGTTTTCTGGATCGCCTTGAAGTCTCCTTCTCCGTCTTTTCTGGATCTTCCCGCCCTTAGTTCTTGGCCTGGGAAGGTGGCTGAAGCTGAAATCTCTGAGATAATATGGCTTCCCGTTATCATCCTTCGTCGTCCAAAGGCGCTTCCTTCTTGTCCATATTTTTTTTGAGCTTTTGGCTGTTGCAAATACAGGCTGACAGAGATTCACTGTCATATTGGGCCGTCTGGTGGGCTTCAGTCTGTCAACCAAGACGGCCCCTGTCTCGATAAATCGATTTTAAGAGGTGGTCATTTTTTGACCGGCTCATCAGTAAATTGATTTTACAAGCCATGCAATTTAGATTGCCTCCATAAATCAATTTTACAAGATCGGCAATCTTGACCATCTTCATAAATAAAATGCCCACCTATGTAAATGTATTTTGTAAGACGATTAATTATGATTGTTTAAGTAAATGAAAATGTCCGCTTTCGACAATCCTCAAGCATTTAATGAGATGGTCAGATTTTGCGACCATCTCCATTAATGTTTGAGCAGTGTCTCACAAAATTATTTTTGTAGTAGAGGAGACAATATCCCAACTTGTATACAGGTTTTGGCGGCCGAAGATTTGACACTAGTTGCTGAGTTAATGGACTTTATTATTTCCATGTTAAAAAAAGCCTTCTCTCTAGAGTCCGGAGGGTGGAGGCTCTCGCTACATGCATGTTTTTTTTTGTCAAAATAGTCATTTTTCTCCCTAAACTATTGCCCAAGGCTTATTTTGGTTCTTAAACTTTTAATTTTTCCACTTTGGTCCTCAAACAATTGATTTGCTGGTCAATCTCGTTCATAGCCCTTAATAGATTGCCACGTGGCCACGAGTACTTGTGTAATGACCATGTTGCCCCTCCCTCAACCCTATACTAGCCGCATAGGCCACGACATCTCTTGTCCGTTGTTTTCTCTCTCAATCCTATACCAGCAGCACAGTTAACATGATAAGCAAGACATGCTCATGTAGGTACTGGCAAATTTCTGTGATTCTATGCCAATATGCTTGTGTTGCCCCATTTAAATTGACGCAAGAGTCTAACAATTGCATACGAGTGCTTCTCACTGGAGACATACAAGAGGACATACCAATATATACTCTAGCTAGCCGAACATGAGTCGGCTTGGCCTGTATCTCCAAATCCAAAACCATTGACTTGGCCCCGCCGCGACCTGTGCGGCTGGTATAGGATTGAGGGAGGGGCAGTATGATCATTGCGCAGGCACTCCTGGCCACGTGGCAGTCCATTAAGGGTGGTGGACGAGATCGGTCAGCAAATCAATAATTTGAGGACTAAAGTGGACACTTTGAAAGTTTAGGGACCAAAACGAGCCTCGAGCAATAGTGTATGGACGAAAATGGCTAATTTGTCTTGTTTAGAAACATGTTGGCATGACATGGTAAGCACAACTATCTGTGTCTCCGCCTTTTTCTTGGGAAAGGATCCACTTAGCATCCACATGCCAGTTTGGGCCCAGCCAATTGGGCCTATTAAGAGAAATGGGTCGGTGTGCCACTGGGCACCGGCTAATTAAGGTTTGAATATGTTTGATCATGCTGCCATTTGTCGGGCCATGGGAATTTTTCTGCTCATTAGATCACTCAGATTCTGCTTGCGCGTGACACTTCCACTGTGGACACAAGTAACAGCCATTCCGGCGGCAAATCCTGGAGGAGACATCACATTTGTTGTGCTTTCTTGGCACAGAAAGGGCCTAGTAAAGTAGAAATCCTGAGATAGATGTGAAAGAGTGGCAAAACATGACACAAGGGCAAATTCTTGATGATATGGCTCATATATAAATAAACAAGAGAACCAGTGAACCTATAGAAAATGGTGTTCTAGTTCAATCACTCACTGATGTTTGTATAATGAGTTTCTCGACCAATATACTCTTGCGGGACATTGGAGCAAAATGAACAAATCCCTAGGGTCATGTCAACCATTAGCAGCCGGCTCGCTGGGTACCGCCAGAGCTCCTCCTTCGTGCGGAGGGGCGACGATGGCATGCTCATCGTTCACACTAGTTACCACTAAAAGTTCTCGTTCATGGAGAGGGGCAAAGATGACATACTTGTCGTTCGCACTGGCTGGCTTATTGTGCAGTACCACCTCCACCACCATGATGACGATCTTCGGAAGAAGATCATGTGTAAGGTGTACCGCAGCCTGTGCAAGCACAGGCCCACGGCGCTGCCAGATGACACTATAACGGCTCCCTTGCATCACTCACCACGGAAGTACTATATCTTTTTTTTTTTCCAAAACAAGGTGGGCCACCATGAGGACTTCAATGCTGCTGTGGCTAGGAACATATACTACGGGACCTCTGCTGCCATGGGGAATGCTGTGATGCGGTAATACCAAGAATCCGTATGCCGAGGTCTCTAGTGGGCGTGGCCACGGTAACTTAGCCGACGATGATAACAACGCAGCAAGTGATGTCTGTGATGCTGAGCTGCACTGCCGTTTTATCTTGGCATGCTGACGGTCGTGAGCCCAACCAAATCCAAGTTGGTCGGTCCACGGAAAATTCAACAAAAATTAAAGATCACCACTTCCCGTATACAAGTTCATTTGAAAAAGATTCTAGGAGCGAATATTAAGATGTGAATTAAACCCTCACTCCTCTAAATTTGCATTGAAGTTTTTGGTAAGAGTTAGGATGGCAGATAGTTTTGTGAGAGTTCTTCTAACTGGATTTTATGGCTTGAGACAGAGTATGCATCTGTTTTTCAACTCTTCAAGAACTCGACGTTTCGAAGGGCAAATGCAAATTTTTGAATTGTTTGAGTGCTATTTCTTTCTGATGCGAAGGCCTTTAATGGTACAATTGAGAAAAATGTTATACGAACACACGTTTGGCATTCACAGTTTGGAGGTTTTATTTTTTCACAACAACATGGTTTGTGTTCAGGACATTGGCTAAAAGTTGGCTGTATTTTTTTACAGTTTACCTTAGGCCTTGTTTAGTTTCATGTGAGTTTTTTGGACGGTTCCTGTAGCACTTCGTTTTTATTTGGTAAATATTGTCCAATCGTGGCCCAACTAGGTTCAAAAGATTTAGTCTCGTGATTTACAACAAAACTATGTAATTATTTATTTTTTTTTTTTATTTATATTTAATACTCTTTTATATGCGGCAACAAATTTGTGAGAGGAGAGAGATTGTAAAGTCATGTAGCAACATGTTTGTTTGTGGTAAATATTGTCCAATCGTGGCCCAACTAGGCTCAAAAGATTCGTCTCGTGATTTACAACAAAACTATGTAATTAGTTATTTTTTTTATTTATATTTAATCCATACAAATTGATGTGATGGAGAGAGAGTGAAAAAACTTGGAAGTTGGAGGGTAATCTAAACAAGGCCACTTGCATGATTTAGTTAGATCGATGGTATTGTGTATTGCTGGGAACATAAACTGTAGCAGATGTCAATGTTCAGTAGTTCGGCATCCATCCAGTGGCAATCGATGTCTCCATGATCTTTCAGAACATATGGTGCTCTGTCCATCCTTTGAATATTGAAGCTATTGGTGTTTCCTTCTCTTGAGTCTGATCTGGTTTTGGCGCCACTCCGGTGACAGGTGGGCGTGGGTCTGACTTGGTTAAAATGGACCCTGGCTTGGGTCGTGCACAACTTGACCTGTTTGGCACTGCGCCCGTATTGGCTTCTCTCCATCAGCTTCGTGTGTGGAAGCAAGTGGAGGGCTGAGCTGCACGTTCGCACCAAATGCGCTCACTGGCGGAAGTAGCAAAGCAACGGGCCAGACCCGTTCTTCGTACTTGTGTGGAGCCACGAAAACTAGTTTTATTGGAGTCTTTGTCATCGTCGCCCGCCTCCCCAAAAACATTACATCTCCACAGGCAGCAACGTACGCCCCTGAGCCCCCATCATGGTCGTCATCGAGCGCCGCCACAGGGCTGCGGTTACACACACTGCTGGCATACACCTTGCATACTGCCATAGTTGCCGCCCACCGAGCCCATCCACCTTTCTCGTAACGTTGTTACACAAGCAAAGGTTGCCGATGTAATAAGCAAGATTCCAATTAATGTTGAGTTTAGAAGGGACAAGCTACTTGAATGAAATCATCTAGTAGTGATTGTGGCGAATATTAACGTGCAACATGATAATGATGGTAGACAAAATAAAACGGGTTGTTCATAGTTAACTCAATGTATAAACTGATCTGTAATGCTGTATAACCTGATCTGTGATGGTTTAAAATTAAGTTTCATAAGTAGTTTAGTGACTACAGATTCCTTTCAAGATTGAAATCTTTCTTTGGTTCTTTAAAAGAGGGGTCATACTATCCTTTTTTGGTAAAACTGAAACCATCCAAACACCTTTTTCTTTCAATGCTCACATGCCATTTTTTATGGAGAGTAGTCCACATGGTGTTAGGAATTAATCCATCTCAAAACATGCAACACGTATTTAGTGAATGGTATTCTTGGAAAGATAAAACTTTATGATCCCTTTTACTGGTAATTGTGGCTGACAAATCCTTGAGATCAACGAAGCACAACGCAGATACTCACAACACAAACACTAACCCCCCCTAAGAGATGCACGTATATGCAAACTCTATCCCTATGTGCATCTTCTAGGACTGGACTAAAAAAATTCTCGAGATTGATGAAGTCATCATAGGCGCCTCGTTGCTACCAACAGGAATGTCACATACCACTGAAAGCACAATGCCGTTAAATTCTAGAATATTTGCTCTCACGAAGAGACGAACCCAACATCTGAAGTCTTAAAACCACTAGGCTAAAGGCTCTTTCTGCAAATTATTATATTCTATTCAAAATAAAAAAAAATATTGCCATATTAGCACTAATAATCTAAGGCAAACCAAGCTCTCTATAGCCACAAAACGGTAAGTTACTATAGTTTTGGCTCTTAACATTCAGGTTGTTCAGCTGGACTTAAAAGGTGGCTGATAAGACAAGCCAGTTGATTTGTTCTGAGAGAAAAATACTATTCTAGCTACCTGATAATTTAGCTGATAAGACAAGTCGGCTGATTAGCATTTTAAAGACTGTGCATTTGGTTGCTCATAAAACACCTAGATATAAAATCAGAAAGTAATATTTTGTTGCGGTGGTTTGTTTCCTCTTACCGATAGTTGTCGGATCATGGAAGTAATATTTCACGATAAAAGGGACTGTCAGAAAATAACTCATTGTGGCATCAGAAAAGATCATATATTTTTTAAATTTTGGCAAAAATGGAAATTTATGGTGCCTATATGCTAATGATATATGCCAATGAAAGTAAATAAGGCCATGTTTGGCAGTATTGTATTCTTTTCCATCCGTAAATCATTTCCGCCTGTAATATCTTGTGCACAAAAAAACCATTGATTTCTTTTGCCCTTGGAAATGTTGTTTGGGTAGACAGCTTCTGGCCTCCGACCTCCCAGACCTTTGCTGAAGCTTGTGAAGAACACGTGAATGGATCGGAATAACCAATCGCATATTCGCATGACCATATAGAGACGGGTGAAACAGGCAGCATACGACGGACGATGAGCTTCCCCTGTTCTTGGCTCTCTTGCAACTCCGGCGGCGGTGGCGGCGACGGCGGCTTAACCTGAGTCCCGACTTCAGACGACAATATCCTGACCTCAAAAGGGAAGACAGAGTTCGTCTCATTGGTCAGCAGATGCAGAGTTGGAATTGGAACAGAGCCGATCGATGAGCTCGCTCGTCAGTATCCCTTCTGTCAAAAGGCGATCTGCCTCCCTATGCGCCGATGCCGGCGCGGATTCCTCGTTGGAGATCTGGAAGACTTCATCGGCGGAGACCGATGTCGAGACGGCGGGAATGAAGCCAACATCGAGGCTCTGAATGTGTGCGGACCTTCACGCTCAAGCGAGACGATGATGGCGACGAGGCGACGGAGCGGGAATGATCACGGATGCAAGCGAGCGCAACCGGCGGCGGAGTTGGGTGTTTCGTGAGGACGGACGCAAGGAGGACGAGCACGATATCCGTCGTAAAAAAAATTGTGGCCCTCGTAGGTCTGTATCTTTTTCCGGTTGTAACATGCTAAACCGGGTGTAAATTTAATAACCAAACCGATCATCCAAACACCTTTTTCTGGATTAGCTTGTATAATTTTTCAGATCTGTATTTTACAGGGGTATTAATCTTAAAACCGGTCATCCAAACAGGCCCTAAATGAGAATGTCTTCTGAGATAGGCATATCAATTGGCAGCATACGTTAAATACACTGCAAAAATATGAGGCGTTTTGCACATTACATCGTTTTCTGTAATTTCAAAAAATTTTGCCTCCCAATGCGCAATCAAATTTGACAGGCAGTGGCCAATTTATTGGGGGAATGTGACCCTTGGCTGGTACTACATGTCATGGATACATCCAGGGCCATCTAGATCATTTTTTTCTTGGTCGTGGAAACAAGTCAACTTCTCTTTATGATAATAATATATATACACTCTCAGTCTCAACCCTATTAAGAATAATATGGCGCTTGAGTTTCCAATTACCGTATCACACAAAACACCAATGCAAACAACAATATAAATCTATCAAATAGGGTAAATTTGAGCATCTGAGATATGCCATTTTCCAGTAGCACTAATTTAGTCACCATGTGCACATTTATTTACTACTCCTTCCATTCTAAATTATAATTCGTTTGACTTTTTTGACCTCAAGTTTAACCATTTATCTTATTCAAAAAAATTGTGCAACTATAGTCAAATTTAAGTTATGCTCGAAGAAATTTTATTAGTAAAGCAAGCCACAATAAAAAGTTTGATATTTTGCACAAATTTTTGAATAAGACAAGCGGTCAAACTTAGAGTTAAAAAAGCCAAACGAACTATAATTTAAAACAGAGCTAGTACAAATTAGAAACATGCTGTCAAAATCCTGCTAAGTCAACCTATGGGCCTCCCATGCACCTTCTATATAGGATGAGGCCCTCGATCTTCACCGTGAGGTCGCCGTGTCGTCATTGTAGTGGAACGAAGGTGGTACTTCGCTAGGATCTAGCCGATTCAAACAAGTGCGGTGTGTAATCCCCTACAGGCGCAGAGAAGCTCTCGCAACATGCATGTTCGCATAACCCAACTTTTTTTTTTTTCCAGCAATGGCTTAGAAAACTACTACCACTTCTTGATAGCACAACCTATCTTTTTTTCGTGTCTCCCATTTTTGTTGCGAACGTGTGTATCCACGTATGGGTTTGGCCCAACCAAATGGGTCGGTGTGCCACTGCCTAATTAAGGTATGACTGTTTGATCATGCTGTCGTCTGCTAGATCATGGGAATTTTCTCCTCATTCGATCACTCATGTGTTCTGCTTATGCTGACACTTCCGTTGTGGACGCGAGGAACGGCCATTCCGGCCGCAAACCCACGACAAGACCATCACATCTGTTGTGCTTTTCTGGCGTAAAAAGTAACCTAGTAAAGATAGAAATCATGATATAGATGTGACAGAATGGTAAAACATGCATGACTCAAAAGCAAATTCTTGATGATATGACTCGTATATAAATAAACGAAAGAAGTGGTGATGCTAAAAAATGGTGTTTAATTAGTTCAAACCATCATTCAGTGCACTAATGTTTGTACAATGAGTTGAGTGATTTTGTGGGATGTTGGAGCAAAACAAACATGGAGCAAAACAAACAAATCTACTACGGCCATATCAAATTTGAGCGGACGATGCGCTCATCCGAAGCGCCTAGATAAATGTCACTTACCACCTCCACCATGTTCAAAGACAAAAACAACTTCCGCTTCGTATAAGAGGACACTTAATATTTTATTAATATATCGGTTAATTCAACAAAATGATCTACTTTTTTGTCTTACACTTGTGCCTTTCAATATCATTTCTCTCAAACGATCAACAGCGCAAGAAATTAAACCGCCAAAGGCGGTTAGACATGGAGATTAGCGGATTACAAGAAAAGCTAGAAAACTTCACCTTAGCTGAGGTAGTGAGTAGAAAAGGAGCATTCTCCATTGCACGTTCCAAAAGTTCAAGTCACAATATGAGCTAGAGCGGCTCACTAGATTGTTGTAATTTCGAGTAATATTAATGTTTGATGGATATGTTAGACATGGATTTGTAATATTCATGTTTGATGGATTTGTTATCTATAGTAGCAAATATAGTACGCCACACAAAAACAATAAAATAAATTTAAATTAAAAAAATAAAAAATAGTTCACTGGCAGCACAACGAAAACCGATAGTGATGACGATAGGCACATCACTTCGGGTTGTATCCACAAATTGGTAGTGAAGACAATAACAATACTGCTGGGTCATGTAAACAATCCATAGTGTTTAGTTCATAAACACTGTCGGTTTGTGGCTTAAGCTAGCAGTGAAGGTAGAATGAACACTATCGGCTTAAGCCACAAACCAAATATTTTCAGTTTGTGGCCCCCAACCGACACTAATGGTGCCGAAAAAGATTGTCGGTTCTGGTTAAAAACTGGTAGTGAAGTTGGGCTGATCACTACCCTTTTTTTTGCTAACCGACACTATGCTGGTTTGGTTGTGCCGGTTTAAAAGCCGGCAGTGAAGGGGGTATTTGAACTGACACTGATTTGCAGATATGAGGTAGTGTTTGTTTTACAATTTCACTCTACTTAGCATAATTTAGCTAGATTCATGGTCTGAACATTGTGGGGAACATAACTTGTATCAGATATAAATGTTCAGGAGTTCGGCACCCATCTATTGGCTATCGATGTCTCTCCATAATCTTTTAGAACACAAGGCGCTCAGTCCATCTCCGAAATTTCAAGCTATCAGCGTTTGCTTCATTAAATCTGGTCTGTTGAACCAGCAAGGGCATGAGCAATGGTAAAGTAAGACATATGAGTCTATAAAAACTACTTTTGCAACGTATTGTGGCTCCCCTTATGAGAAATGGGTCTGTGTGCCTATGAGCACTAGCAAATTAAGGTTTGGATGTTTGGCTGCCATCTGCTGGATCATGGGAATTTTCTGCTCATTCGATCACTTATATTCGGCTTATGCGTGACACTCCACTGTGGGCCCAAGTAATGGCCATTGCAACAGCAAACCCTTGAATTTCTTGGCGCAAGAGGTACTAGTCGAGATAGAAATCAGGAGATAGTTGTGAAAGAACATTAATACATGCATGACTCAAGGCCAAATTCTTGATGATCTGACTGGTATATGTAAATGGATAAACTAAGAAACGGTGAAGCTACAGAGAATGGTATTCTAGCTCAGACCATCACTTAGTACACTACATTGATGGTTGTATAATGAGTTGGCCTATCAATATACTCAAGTGATCTTGTGGAGCAAAACAAACAAATCTCCTAAGGTCATATCAACCATGAGCAGCGGCATTGCTGGCTACAGAAAGACATTCTCCAATTACCACCTCTATGACCACGACGACGGCCTTGGGGCATGAAGTTCGAGGCCTCATCTAACACAGTCTCTGCATCTGCATAATTGTGGTTCTCTAGTGGCACATGACGACAGACTGTGGCAATGTCTTCTTGCTGGAGAGAAAATGGGCAACTGTTAGGTACTCCAATGCAGTGACACCTAGGCAGCAAACCAAGAACTCTTATTAGGAGGCCTCTCCCCGCATGGGCTGCGGCTGTTAATGACAACTATGCCTTGTGTAAAGAAGAAGGGGCAGAGAGGATGACAACATTAACGATGTCTCCAGTGTGACCATGGTCACACATGACGGCCGGTATGAAGGAAAAGAGTCAAACAAAGACTTTGTGTTACCGCCGGCGCACAAAAATGATGTTGGCGAGCACCAACGAAGAAAGGTGCCACGTGGCGCAAAAGTAGATTGGGTGCTGGGTCGGCCGAGCTACACTGACCTTCAATGACCCAAACCAGAGGAGATGCAGGCAAAATAAGGATCATTTCTATAAGTTTATTTGAGAAAGATTCAGCAATTCTAAGCTGGTTCAAAGGAACGAACACCAAGATGTGAATAACGTGACTAAGTCATCCTTCCTCCTCTAAAATTTCACTGAACTTCTTTGTAAGTGCAAGAGGGCAATAGCAATTGTCAATACTATAATAGATGTTCAGTTGAAGAAACTAGAAAGCAGGTTGCTTACCAAGTTCTTGTAATTGGATTTGATGGTTTCAGACAAGTGTATTCTGCCACTCTATTCAAGAACTGAGGTCTCAAAGAGCAAAAGCAATTTGTTTAATTTGTTTCAGTAGCATTTCTTGGTTTATGATGGGAAGCACACGTTTGGTATTCAAAGTTCAAAGGTTTTGTTCTTTTCAACATATGGTTTGTGTTCCAGGCATTGGCTAGAAGTTGGCGATGTTTTTACAGTTTTACTCTACTTAGCATAATTTAGCTAGATCAATGGTATTGTGCATTGCTGAGAACATAACTTGTATCAGACGTCGTGTTCAGGAGTTCTGCATCCATCTAGTGGCAATCGATGTCTCCATTATCTTTTTTTATTGACGGAACAGGAAGGATGTGATCCCCTACTGGTTCTTTTTTAAAAAAGGGTTAAGGTACAACAAAGAAACTCAAGAAATAATAAAAAGGCAACGAAGAAAATAAGGACAATTAGACAAGAGGTTCCAGCCATGGATCAATAAGTGGGTGGAACTATGATTTTGCTCTAAGTATTACTAGAGTAAACTCTTTTCTGAAAACAAGTTTGCATCCCTGCACTGATGGTAGGATACTGTTGAAAATAGCATCATTTGCATAGCCCAAATGTTGGCCCAACACATTGCTCCACTAATATATCTCCATAATCTTTCAGAACATAAGGTGCTCAATCCATGCTTGAAAATTGAAGCTATCAGTGTTTGCTTCACAATCTGATCCAGTTGAACCAGGGTGCCACTCCTGTGGCAGGTGGGTCTGACGTGAAAAAAAAAAAAAAAAATCAGATTCTGGCTTGCGCGGTGCACAACTTAGAACATGTTTGGCACTACTTTCGCACTGGTTTCTCCATCAACTTCACATGTGGAGGGCGGAGGAGCCGCACGCTTGCACTAAATTTTTCAGAAACTAAACCAAACACAAGCTAAAGTTTGCTGATGCTATGTAGCTAGGCTCAGTCTCGAATAAGAAGAGGTCAGTGTAATTATTTGCTACTTCCATCCAAAAACCTTAATGTTTTTATTTGATCCCAAGTTAATGCATTTTAAGTTTTACTAAACTTTTAAAAAATTACTATGACACCAAATAGGTATACTATCAAAAATTTTCTAGAGCTGTTATCATATCGAGCTCCAAACACAGGTCAATTTAGGGCATTTGTTTTGCACGGGCAAAGTTTAGTCTTTTTTCCATCGAATGTTTGGAACTAATTATTAGAAATATTAAATAGACTAATTGTAAACTAATTACACAGATTGAGCTAATTTGCGAGAAGAATCTATTGAGTCTAAATAGTCCATAATATAATAATGTAGTGCTGCAGTGAACATTCACTACCGATGGATTATTAATTAGTTTTAATAAATTCGTCTCGTAAATTATACTCCAGTTGTGTATTTAGTTTTGTAATTAGCTCATGCATCCGAATATAAATGTGACAAGAACTAAATTTAGTCCAAACATTTAAGAACACAGCCTTAATCTAAATGGTTAAAAACTGAAAGAAAAAAAAGTGCGTTTCAGTACTTCAAACATCACCCTCCAACCCCATAGCTGACACGGAAAGCCTTTTTCCGGAGGACCACCGCAGGAACCGGTAGTCCCACAGCTCATGAAGAGACCGCCACACATGCTGTGCTTCCTTCATGCAAAAAGTGAATTTGGTATGAGATACTACTGGGTGGGAGATAATCTTTTAAGCTCTCTCTTATGGAGTTGGATGTGACACATGGGCCTTTGGCTAAAAAGTATAGTAGTCGCGCGGAGAAATCAGTGAATTTGTTGAAGGTTGTTCGTGTTGTGCTCTCACTGGTCACTGCGTGGTACCAATAACAACCTAAAAAATAGATGCTTCTCAGGTCTGGTGACAATATAAAACTTTAACTATTTTGTTTTGTCCTGAACAAAATATCTCAAAGGGCAAACTATCCAACTTAACATGGACGGACAAGAACAGTCCATTTTTCACATTGGGATGAACCATGGTCGATGTTACTTTTGGGGATAATAACAACTTGGTGCAGGTTGAGCCCTGGTGAAAATATAAAAGGACTTAACTATTTTGTTTTGTCCTGAACAAAATATCTCAAGGGCATGTATCCAACTTACCGGACGGACGAACAGTCCATTTTTCACATTGGGATGAACCATGGTCGATGTTACTTTTGGGGATAAGAGTTGGTGCAGGTTGAGCCCTTGAAAATGCCATGAGGAGCGAGTGGCAACAACAATTAAGCAGAGCAAAACATTCATGCATGATTCATCGAAGTAACAATTATTGGTAGAATTAAATTTCTAGTACTCGGAAGTAGTATTATTTCCACACAAAATTTTAAATGGATATCCAAATTCGATGACGGATATCTCGCTGCTGATGGCGTCGACTAATCGTGCTGCCATCATAGAAATCGCGTGGATATAAGTAGATCAAGCTCATGCTGTCGTGCACACGAACGACTGTAAATGCAAACGCGTAGTGTAATAGGCCAATTCGTACACTTAAGGTCTTTGTTGACTGGGCCGGGCCTGTCCGAAGGAGGCCCAATGAAAATGTGCGAGAATGTGACGATCGCGCTGATGAATCTATTTCGTGGATCAGCTGTCGTGCTAACCATTTATTTAGGACTTGTCTAACACAGCTCAGCTCCACCAATAAAATTGTTTTTTTAGATTTTATTAGCTTCATATAAGCAGATCTTTCGATGGAGCTGAGCTGTTTTCGTGACCCTGTTTCGCAAAATAGCTTATAAATAAGACATCAAACGAATAAATGACTATAGCGCCCTTTGTCTTTTATTTTCCCCTTTGTCTTTTATTTTCTTCTTCCTTTTTCTTGCCTACTCACACAGTCACACGTGACCCGTCTTGTCTTTCTTCTCGATGCGGCAAATCTCGCAAGCCGCACGGCATGACCGCGTGCCCCACGGGGGCGTTGGCGCACCCCATGGCCGCGGACGCGTACCTCACTGTCGAGCTCGTTCGCGAGTTCTTCCCTTCCTCTGCTCGTCACGCGCCGCGCCGCGCCGCTGCATCTTGCGCTCGCACCATCACTACTATAGAACTGGTCTTTGGTCGCGTAGAACAAATTGGCATTTATCTCGGTAAAAATTGCCCCCGAATAAAAAAACCCCTTTCAATCCCGGTTGGTAACACCGATCGGGACTAAAAGTCCCCTGCCCAATGGCTATGGTGTCAGGCATGTGCAGTGGGGACTTTTAGTCCCGGTTGATGTTACCAACCAGGACTAAAGACCAATCTTTAATCCCGGTTGGTGTCACCAACCAGGACTAAAGGTTTTGTCCCGGTGTGTGACACCAGTCAGGACTAAAGATTGGCTTTTAATCTCGGTTGGTGTTAGAGACCGGGATTAAATGTCCCCCCATATTTGAATCCTTCTTCCTCCCCTGGTCGAGCCCGAGCTCTCACTTGTTCTTTGTTCTTCATGTGTTCTTGTTTGGTTCTTGGTCACATCTCCGGCCATTGATTCATTTCGTCACTTCTACGCCGTCATCGATTTGTTAAGAGGTCACTAGCTTCATCTTCTCAAGTTTTAGCAGCAGCATATGTCATTTTATGGTGTTATATATGTGGTTTTTTATTTTTTTTATTTCTACGCTATTTTGAACTTTAATCACTTGATCGTTTGAATATTTTAATGTAGGTAACTATAATTAGTATCCTAAAAATTAGTATACACCTTTTATTACTATTATGTCTACCACATTTTATGGTCTAGTTAGAAAAATACTGAATTTATGGTTTTTTATTATAATTAGTTTATTGAAAAATTAAAATTTTATAATACTTTAGTTTATAATTTGTGATCGGGTTAATTAGTTAATTATAACTAAATATAAATAAAAAATTTGTTTAGAAAAAATAAAAAAAGAATTTTCGGTTATTTGTTAGTTTAATTTGTGTATAAGAATTAGAAATTTGTAATACATTATTTTATAATTTGTAATTATGTTAATTAGTTAATTATAACTATTATTTTTTATGGATTAGTTAGATAACTAGAGAATATTGTGGTTTTTTATTTTATTTGTTTAGAAAAATAAGGAATAGAAAATTTTAGATTATTTGTTAGTTTAATTTTGTATAAAAATTAGAAATTTGTAATACATTATTTTATAATTTGTAATTATGTTAATTAGTTAATTATAACTATTATGCATACCACATTTTATGGATTAGTTAGATAACTAGAGAATATTGTGGTTTTTTTAATTTCATTTGTTTAGAAAAATAAGGAATAGAGAATTTTAGGTTATTTGTTAGTTTAATTTATGTATAAAAACTTAGAAATTAATAATACCTTCCATTTGCTAGTATGAATGCTAGATTGTTGTGATGATATGTCATTTGAGGTATTTTATTTTAAATTTTATTTGTGTAGAAAATAAGGTATTTAATTTTATTTAATTGTGGAATATGCCATATAATGCAGACAATAACACGTTATTGGATGTACAATGCCGATCGTCGCTCCAGGCAAACAAGCGGGATGGATTCATATGTTGCCCATGTGCCTTGTGTCAGAATTTGAAAGAATATTCTAGTTCTAAAAGTATTCACTTACATTTATTGAAGTCGAGTTTCATGCCAAACTATATTTGTTGGACCAAGCATGGAGAAACCGAAATTATGATGGAAGAAGGTGAAGAAGAACAATTAGAGCCTAACGACATTATTGCTCAATACGGTGACTTCGATGATACTGCAATGGGAGAAGCTGAAGAGAGAGCAGGTGCAGAAGACACACCTGCTGAAGATGATGCTCTTGGTGATGTCATTCGTGATGCACAGAAAGATTGCGAAAGTAAAAAAGAGAAGGCAAAGTTTGACCGCATGCTAGAAGATCACAAGAAATTACTATACCCATCCGCCCAAGATGGACAAAAAAAATTAGGTACAACACTAGAGTTGTTAAAATGGAAGGCACAGAATGGTGTATCCGATAAGGCATTTGGGCAATTATTGAAGATCCAAAAAAAGATGCTTCCGAAGCCTAATGAATTGCCTACTACTATGTATGAAGCAAAACAGGTTGTCTGCTCTTTGGGATTAGAAATCCAGAAGATACATGCATGTCCTAACGACTGCATCTTATACCGTTGCAAGGACTACGAGAATTTAGATGAATGTCCCGTATGTAAAGCATCACGATATAAGATCAGGCGAGATGACCCTAGCGATGTTGAAGAGGAAGAACGTTCTAGGAAGAAAACTCCTGCCAAGGTTATGTGGTATGCTCCTATAATACCACGCCTGAAACGTCTTTTCAGAAACAAGGACCATGTAAAGTTGTTACGGTAGCACAAAGAAGACCGTAAGGTTGACAACATGTTGAGACACCCTGCTGATGGTCCTAGTGGAGAGCAATTGACAAGAAATTTCTAGAGTTTCAAAAGACGCAAGAAACTTAAGGTTCACCTTAAGTACGGATGGTATGAATCCTTACGGAGAGCAGAGCAGTAGTCATAGCACTTGGCCTGTTACTCTATATATCTACAACCTTCCTCCATGGTTATACATAAAGTGGAAGTTTATTATGATGCCAATGCTCATCCAAGGCACTAAGCAACCCAGCAACAACATCGATGTCTATCTGAGGCCATTAGTTGAGGAACTCCTACTTTTATAGAGCCAAACAGGTATCTGTGTGTGGGATGAGTACAAATAGGAACACTTCGACCTGCGAGCATTGTTGTTCGTGACAATCAATGATTGGCCAGCACTAAGTAATCTTTCAGGTCAGACAAACAAGGAATATAATATATGCACATACTGTTTTGATGACCTTGACAGTATATATTTGAAAAAATATGGAAAGATCATGTATCTTGGGTATCGCCAATTTCTTTCTATGAATCACCCAGTTAGAAAGAAAGACAAGCATTTTAAAGGTAAGCCAGACCACCGGTGCAAACCTCGTAACAGAACTAGAGAAGATGTATTTAAGATGGTTAAAGATATCAAAGTAGTCTTTGGTAAGGGACAGGGGCAGTGAACCTGTTCTGAAAGATGCAACGGGTCACGCACCCATGTGAAAGAAGAAGTCAATATTGTGGAAGCTACCATATTGGCAAGTCCTAGAGGTCCGCAATGCGATCGACATCATGCACCTAACAAAAAATGTTTGTGTCAACCTTTTAGGATTCATGGGAGTGTATGGGAAGCCTAAAGATTCACTTGAAGTACGACAGGACTTGCAGCGCATGAAAGAACGAGACAACCTTCATCCAGAGAAGACAGATGATGGACGCCATTACTTAAGACCTGCTAGCTACACTCTGAGCAATGAAGAGAAAGAAATCATGTTTGAATGCTTAAACAGTATTAAGGTCCCATCTGGTTTCTTCTCCAATATAAAGGGTATAATTAATGTGCAAGAGAAGAAATTTCTAAACTTAAAGTCGCATGATTGCTACGTGCTTATGACGCAATTGCTTCCTGTTGCTTTAAGAGAAATTCTACCTCCACATGAACGTCTGGCCACCGTGAAGCTATGTGCATTCCTCAATTCAATTTCTCAGAAGGCAATCAATCCTCTAGAACTAGCTACTATACAAAATGATGTGGTTCAATGTCTTGTCAGTTTTGAGTTAGTGTTCCCTCCATCCTTCTTTGATATCATGACACGCCTCCTACTTCATCTAGTCAAGGAGATCAATATTCTTGGTTCTGTGTTTCTACATAATATGTCCCCCTTTGAGAGGTTCATGGGAGTCCTAAAGAAATATGTTCACCAGCGTACTCGGCCAGAAGGAAGCATCGCAAAGGGCTATAGGACAGAGGAGATCATTGAGTTCTATGTTGACTTTATTTCTGAACTTGATCCAATTGGTGTTCCTGAATCGCGACACGAGGGGAGACTGACTGAAAAGGGAACACTAGGGAAGAAAATATATATCGGTATGGAGGACGATTATTTCAATAAAACACACTACACTGTTCTTCAAAACTCCTCTGTGGTGGAGCCGTATGTCAAGACACACAAGGACTTCCTACGATCCCAGTTTCCAAGGAAGAATGGAGCTTGGATTATGCGTCAGCATATGGACATTTTCAGCGATTGGTTGCGAAAGGAATGTCAGGGTAATAACAAGATTGATGAGCAACTGTATTTGTTGGCTAGGCAACCATCGTGGCACATCCTCACGTACAAAGGGTACGAGCTAAATGGAAATACATTTTACACCCTAGGCCAAGATAAAAGAAGCACGAACCAAAATAGTGGTGTTCGCGTAGATGCCACAGATCCGAATGGAAAGAGGCAAACATATTATGGCCGCATAGAGAAGATTTGAAAATTAGATTACGCACCTAATTTTAAAGTCCTTTTGTTCCGGTGCCAATGGGTGAAGCTAATAGGAGGCGGGGTAACAATTGACAAGGAGTATGAAATGACAATAGTGGACCTCAACAATATTGGTTTTAAAGGCGAACCATTCATCCTTGCTGCTGATGTCAATCAGGTGTTCTATGTGAAAGACATGTATATAAAACCCAAGAGAGGAAAAAACGATGACAAATCAACGAATGAGTCAAAACACCATATAGTTCTCTCAGAGAAAAGAAACATTATGGAAATTAAGGGCAAGTCAGATATTTCAGAAGATTATGAAAGGGATGACCGAATCATGCCCTTCAGTGTGTCCAAAGATCCGAGCATTCTGATAAATACTGAGGATACTCCATGGTTACGGCAAGATCATGACTAAGGAACATACGTCAAAAAGAAGATCACTACTGTGCCCGTTTAATATATAGTAATGTTTAATAAATAGAGTGTATTAGAGATTGTGTATGTGACAATTATAACTTAAGATGTTTGTATTAGTTTTTTATTTAATATCATTTCAAATAATGAAAGGACTTGAAATATTTTTGCTAAGCATGTCCACACTAAGAAAAGTGTAAGACCAATTTGGCATTGAAAAAAGAAAAAAAATCTTCAAAAAATAATCCAATTTGATGGTGAATTTGTATATCGCGTATTTGAAGATAAATGATGATAAATGAACAAAATTTACGTTAAAATAATGCAAAAACAAATTTCCTGTTGAAAACATCTAATTTAAGGTATTTTAATTTAGCCGTATATTTTTGCATTAACAAAATACTAATTATTTTTTATATTTATGTTTGCTATTATAAGGTATGAAAAGATTTTATGTTTTCAAATTTTCAAATAAGTCTTTAGACAAAAGGAAATGGAACTGTTATTTTTTTAAAACCCATTTTTATTTACCAATTAACAAAATTTTTTTATTGTAAACATAGATAAATAAGAAACCCTAATGTAAAACTGTCGTGTGCAAATAAACCTTTAGTCCCGGGCGGCAATAACAACCGGGACTAAAGGAGCCTTTAGTCCCGGACCATAGTACCAACCGAGACTAAAGGTAACCTTTAGTCCCGGGCCGAGCCACCAACCTGGACTAAAGGTTAGACTAAAAGGTGCTAACCCACGAACCGGGGGGCTAAAGGCCTTTTAGTCCCGGTGCTTACCACCACCGGGACTAAAGGTACCCGCAAGTACTTAAGCGGGGTTGTCTTCCTCCTCCATCCAGATCGACGACGACGCATGCCCTTAGAGAGCCGCCGCCCCGCCATCTAGTACTTCTCCGCCATCTCCCGCGCCGCCATGCCGTCATCCAGCGCGCCGTCGAGTACTCCTCCTCGTCCCGAGCCGGCGCCGCCGCCTCCGTCCCCGAGCACCGCGCCGCGCGTCCTCCTCCATGAGCCGCGCGCTCCGCGCCCGCCACCTCCCAGCGCGCCTCCTTCTCCGGCCCGCCGCCACGCGTCCACCTCTGTGGCGCGTCTCCTTCTTCCGCCCCGCCGTAGCGCGTCCTTCTCGAGCCCGCTGCCGCGTGTCCTCTCCTCCCCGAGCCGTCGCCGCCGCCTCCTTCTCCAGCCCGAGCCGCACGCCTCGCGGCCTCCTCCTCGAGCTGCGTGCCGTCGGCCCCCCACGCCGCCGCCATCTGCCCGAGCCGCCGCCGGCCTCCTCCTCCAGCCCTAGCTGCCACGCGCCCGTCCGGGCCACGCCCGGCCGAGAACGCGTGTTCCGTGTCGTCCCCGAGCCGCGCCGCGTCGTCGAGGCGAGAGGCGGGAGCCGTGCGCGCCGCGTGAACGCCGCCTTCACGCGTTTGACGGTGAGCGCCGCCACGCGACCGAGGATGCATGTGTTGTATTTGTGTGGCGGCGGCCATCGAGCTGATCGCGTTTGTATGTTTCTGTTATGGCCGGCCATCGAGCCGAGGACGATACGTGTATGTGTGTTGTGACCGGCCATCGAGCCGAGAGCATCTCCATGCAGGACTTGGCAAGAGAGAGAGCACCTATGCGACGAACGATATTCGTGAACGGCAATTGAAACAATAAAACACTAAGTCTAATTCGAAACCTTGACGACCTCCTCCCCCTCTTTTCATAAATGGCAATCGAAACAATTAAGTCTAATTCTAAACCCAAAACCCTACACTTAGTCTAATTTGAAACCCTGACGACCTCCTCCCCCTCTTTTCATAAACGGCAATCGAAACAATTAAGTCTAATTCTAAACCCTAAACCCTACACTTAGTCTAATTCGAAACCCTGACGACCTGCTCCCCCTCTTTTCATGAATGGCAATCAAAACAATTAAGTCTAATTGGAAACACTTAGTCTAATTCGAAATCCTGAAGACCTCCTCCCCCTCTTTTCATGAATGGCAATCGAAACAATTAAGTCTAACTCAACCTAGCGACAACTCAATACATCTAGATAAAGATACTTTGTTATAAACATAATTGGGAAACAACCTACTCCTAATAAATTGATTATTAGAAAGTATGTCTAAGTTAAATAATACATTCTAATTTTTAATATAATTAAATAATTATTGGAAAGTAACTTTATTAATGTTACTATATATATTTGCAGAAATGCCAATTTTAATGTTACTTATAAGTAACTTTATTATGTCAAGTAACTTTTAATATAATTAAACACTTGACTCAATATAAGTAACTTTATTATGTAAAGTAACTTTATTATGTCAAGTAACTTTTAATATAAGTTACCTATTTCTCTTTTTACCATGCCAATTTTAATTCTAACAACTTTACACTTATATATATTTGCAGAAATGGCCGATCCGAATGACAACATGGATGATGCAATGATGGATATAATCAACAGCGGCGCCAATCAAAATCCCCAAGGTGAAGATGATGGGAGTCAGTACTTTACTGATTATGAAGAGCTTTTGGGAGACAATCCTGATGAGGTCTATCTACAATCTATTATATATGTATATATATGAAATTAAAATAAATGGCATTTGTATAAATATATTTATACTTTGTATTTCTACATACGTATAGCCCTCTAGATCGGCGATAACTTTTGGGAAGAGTAGAAATGTGCGAGGCCCCAAGAAGCCGTTGGAGGGTCGGTACATTCTATCGGAATTCGAAGAGGGTACATGCAAAGTACTTGGGCCATATTCAAAGAAATTTATTGCGCACTGTGGGTACCTTGTAAGGGACAGGATCCCGATCAGTTACTCAAGAATGGAGGCAAAGGAAAGACGCTCCACATATTAGTTCTGTCTCAGATCGTGACAAAGAACTAATTTGGCAAGATATCCTTCAACATTTCACGCTCGATACACAGGATGAAGCTTTGAAGGAGAAGGTTAAAATCTGGGCTATGCAGAAGATGGCCAAACAATTTCAGGCTTGGAAGAAGAAATTGTACAAGACTTTTATTACGTATGACCTGACACCGGATTTCACCGCTAAGGCCTACGTCAAGTTGAGGCCTTTTTAGGATGAGTTCGTATAGTTTAAGAACTCAGAAGAGGGTAAGGCACGGATGATAAAGAACCAAAAAAATACTAGACAAAAGCAATACCACCATCACTTGGGTTCAGGTGGCTACATGAGTGCTATTCCTAAGTGGCAAAAACTGGAACAGGAGATTCTTGCCAAGGGGATCGAACCAGAATCAATGCACTGGCCTGAGCGCGCCAAGTATTGATTCTTCGGTCATGGGGAAACCCTGGACCTAGAGACCGAGAAAATAGTGTATGGCGAAAAGCTCTAGAGAGTAGGAGAGAGAATGGCTTATGCCCGAGGCTTGGTTGAAAGTGGCAGCTGGCAGCCAAACAGAGATAAGGATGAGCTGACATACGCCCTGAAGAGTGCTGAACACGGTGGGTGAACAAGAGGCTATGGAAAGGTGTCGTGGGAGCATGCCTTCCCTAAAGACAGACCGACATATAGAAGCCGCCAGAGAAAGAAGGACGAGGAGGCAGAGCGGATGCGTAGGTTGGAGGAATTGGTTATGGAGTCACGTGAAGCGGCTCGTGAAGTAATACAGCGAGAGAAAGCATTTGAAGAGAGAATGAATGAGGAAATCAAAAGGCATGTGCAGATGGTAGTAAGTTCCATGCAAAGGCAAATTGCATCAGAGTCAGGAGTCAACATTAGCCCCCCGGTCAGTTGAAAAGTAATTGTGCTTCCACGGAGATGCCAACGATTCAAGATGACGTGGGGCTGCACTTTTTGGTAGATGACATCACTGAACCTCTGACAACATGTGAGCTGCACATCACACAAGGGACTGCCACGGTCATGGTGGCTATCGGTGTTGTATCTCCTATCGACCCTACGAAGACACCAAGATGCCATGGGGCAATAATTCCATCTGGATATGCTAGTGTCTCGGTGGATAGAGTTGTCAGAGGTTTCAGCATTGTGGAGCTTGAGATAGAAGGAGGTGATGGGGAGAAGACTCTAGGAGAAGCAGAGAAGATATTCATTTGTTGGCGCAAGAGCTACATCATTATTCCTAGGGCATCACCTAGTAATCTACCACCACTTCCTCGTCATCAACCTAACCTTAGGTGCGGATGAAAGTTGATGATACATTTATTCACTAACTTTATTTTGCATTGGCTTAATTAGCGGTTTACTCATATACCTCGTTGGTTTCACAGGTGGTCACCAACATGTCATAGTGCTACGGGTGATGACAAGGCAGTGCAAGACACGGCTGCATCCCCTCAACTTCCACACCGGGCTCCAACGCCGCCACCGGCCGCCCCATCGCCTCCACCTCGGGCTCCAACGCCGCCACCGTCCGCCCCATCGCCTCCATGTCGGGCTCCAACACCCCACCGGCCGCCCCATCGCCTCCACGCGTGGCTCCAGCGCCCAAACCGGTGGACCCACCTCTAAAGAAGAGGACTGCCACCTAAACAAAGGCATTGGCCGCCCCGCCGCCAAAGAAGAAAGCCTCAGGAACAAAACAAACTATTATTCCTCAGAAGCTATCCTATGAGAAGACTACCATAGAAATAGATGCTTCAGTAAAGTTAGATGTGGACAGTTTCTTCAAGAAACTAAAGGATGAAAGAGAAGCAAAGAGAAACCCTGAGAAGCCGTACCTCTTAGTATGACCAGAAATGCTACGGCATAGGGTTGACGCTCACCAAAAAAGATATGAGGCTCGTAAGTCATCATCATCACTATCAGATTATGATCGCACTCTCAGCAAAATCTATTGAAGAAAAGAAGAAGAAAGAGAAAAGAGCACGGAAGGGTGTCGCACAGCTCGAGGAACAATCAAAGCAATCAGTGCCCCCGCTAGTCATTGGGAATGAATATGGTTCAAACATTAATGTGCTAGACCAGATACCTAGAGATTTGAGTTATGATCAACTTGATGATTTTTTTGCGGAAACTGGTCTTAACTTGGCCCAAATGCTCAGTGGGGCACCAATTGAAAGTGCTCCGGAAATTGATCATTGTTAGAAGAAATATACATATGGCAAGAGTCTATACAACCCTGCAGCCCTCAGTAAACTTGGTACACAAATGTACTTGCTAAACCAGTGGTACATCGAAGCGTGTGGCAGAAAAGCGGATGACTATATTTGCGTTCGAATTAGAGGCTATCATTACTTCCGTGGTGATGATATTATTTATGTTTAATTTAATGAGTTACACCAACTATGCCACATGGACGCTCTGGACAAATCTCCGGTCAGTTGCTTCTGTCTGTAAGTGATTCTTTTTTTAATAATGTCACTGTAACATATGTATATGTATAAGTAATTATCCTCACACCCGCTATACATATATGCAGAGACATGATGAGGGACATCAGAATTAGAAACGACAAGGAGATTGGTTTTATCGATCCATATATCATATTCAAGGACCCAAAGACCCCTAATGCTTTATGAAAACCTCAAACGGAGAGAAATCTACGGAGGTTCTTGATCAACCAAAAGAACAAGAGATATATACTCTTCCCCTATAACTTTAGTTGAATGTGTTGTTATCGTGTGTATATTCTATTTAACTAATTAATCAATTCAGTATGAAGATATATAAATATATTGACTATACACAAATGCAGCTTTCACTAGATACTGATTGTGATTGATCTCTGGCAAAGTCATTTGGTAATCTATTACTCGTTGAAAAAACCATAGGAAGATTAACAAGATATGATAGATATTATCCAAGGGTAACTTCGATCTCTAAATATTTTTTTCTGCTCTTTAACTCGGCAATAGTTAATTAATAACGATCGTTTTATTGCTAGGGTTTGGGCTTGGTTCGTGTAGAAACAACGTCTGGATTTGAAAACGCCACTTTCGAATCCTATCCTACTACAGTGAGTTCTACGGCAGCCACCGGGTAAAAATTTGTGTGGCTACTACGTTTGCGAGTTTCTCATGGTCTATGCCAAAAGAACTAATCTAGAGACCCTAAAAGTATGTAACATGTATATATATAATAAGTCTATTTCATTTATTTGTTGCTATTTAATAAATTTTATGTAAATTAATACTTTTTTCTTTAATGTCTATTAAAGGAGACGTGGTTGAAGGAACAAGTGTTGGATACGGTCCGCCTAAAATGAATTCGAAGACAATCGCAGGATTTCTTAACGAGCATGTTCTGAAGCCCGGCCGAGTTCTACTTCAACCCTGACGAACCAATGAAACCAAACCAAGATGAACATTTGTACGGTATTTGAGTGGCGGAGAACATTTATGATGTAAATACTTTATCCCCGATGCATATGTAAATACTTTATTATGGAGCTATACATATGTAAAATATAAGAGTTATATATATATATATATATATATATATATATATATATATATATAGTTTTATTTTATTTATGTGTAATGTTCTAAATTATATAAATTATAGGTGCGTGTATACATAAATTAGTAGCGAACAATACGCATTGGGAAAATAATAATGTAATTGTAAACCCTAAATGAAAAATTAATAGAAAAAGGCAAAAATAAAAAAATACTTTTAGCCCCGGTTGGTAACACCAACCGGGACTAAAAGTGCCGGCCCGGGTACAGCTTTGGCGCACCTTTTAGTCCCGTTGGTGTTACCAACCGGGACTAAAAGTGGACCTTTAGTCCCGGGCCTGGGAACCGGGACTAAAGGTTGGACATTTAGTCCCGATTTCTTAGTCCCGGCTGAGGAACCGGGACTACATGCCCTTTAGGCCCGGGACTAAATGCCCCGTCCTTGCATAGTGCATGGAGGCGCGAGGCCCCCCCCCCGAGAGCCTACGCGCCATGGAGGTCACGAGCATGGCTGCCATGCAATGGAAGCTTCCTTACGCTGGCGGTGTCCCCGGCGGCGGCTGCGCCGCCTGGCGAAGCCGTGCCCCCCCGGGCGGCCACCACTACTGGAAACTTGAAATTTCCTTACCAACGCCGGGCAAAATTAGAATTACCCCAGTCGAGCTAGCCCCGACGGTATTTTTATTTTCCCCGACGGTAAAAATTTTATAGCGATATTTTTATTTTTATAACCATACGGACATTTTATGCCGATATACCGTGAGGGAATTTCAAGTTTTCAGTAGTGCACGCCCGTCGCCGCGACCTAGCCTTGCTCTGGCGACCTTGCCTCAGGCCCTGTGAACCCGGCGGCCGTGCCCCAATCAGTCGGCCAGCTGGCCTTGCTCCATTCATGCCCGAGCGACCGAGCCTTGGCACGATAGCTGCGCCTACGCGCCGGGCAGGAGACCGTGCCCGCGCCCTTTCTCCGAGCAACCCGTTTTCCGGTTGAGGGCAAATCGGAGATGTGCACACACTGGACCCACTTGTGTCAGATGAAGCTGGAACAAGCTATTTCTTTTCAGCTCATCACATCTCTTCATGAGAGGAAAAAAATGCTTTAGAATGTTTTAAAGAAAACAGCTCACAACAGTTTAGAAAATTGTTGGTGAAGTTATGCCAAACAGACTCTTAGTCATTCAAAAGATTAATCAGACTGTTCGATTGGTCATATAAATTAGATGATAAGACAAGCTCACTAATTTGATATAAGAGAGAAATACTGTTTGAATAGCTGATAAATTCGATTGATAAAACAAACATAATACAAGACGATCATGATGGTGTCGTCGTCGTTCGACTTGTAATAATGAGATCCGTTTCGTGGCACGGAGGAGCCACGGATGCAGCGATTAATTGAATTTAACCAATCGGGCTGCGTCGCATTCATGCACGGTGTCACAAACGTGTGCGTGTGCCCGTCCGACGACGTCTGCCATGGATGAGACGTGACCGGCCAGGAGCAAGGTTTGTGCGTGCTGTGCCTGTGCGGTCATGCGTTGTGCGTGCATGTGAAGGGAGATGGTTGAAGAGGAGGACGTCCGTCCTTATGCCGTGCGTATCTAGTAGGGCCTGTGCGAGTATTAAATGATGTCAAGATATTTTTCTGGCCCGTGAACAACCACATCGATCATCTGATTGATCGTTCGTCTCGTCTGGTGCGTGTTCAGTACTACTTCCTCTCTCCCACAAAGAACATCGTTTCCACTTTAAAAAAAATCAAACACGTTAAACTTTGACCAACTATAATGTAAAAAAATATTAATATTCATGATACATAATTAGTACCATAAGATAAATTGATAAATATATTTAATAGACTTATCTAGAGATACAAATGTTGCTAAGTCTTCTGTAAACCTATAGTAACATTTTTTTTAAAAGTAGGGAAATATGTCATTATGCTGACAAATATGCGTCAGTCTCCAGATGGAGCCGTGGAAGCTTGATCCCCGTGAGAGACTTCAGCTTGTCCTAGAAGATGACTGCTGACGTACATTGTGTCAAAGCGTGCAAAGTGGATTCATCTTCAATCCTGCAGAAGTAGCATGTTCCAATCGGTTCCAAATGACGGCGGTGGAGATTCTCCCGACATGGAATGAAATCATGAGACACTCGCCACCAAAACACGCAAACTTTTGGTGGTACCTCGGCCTTCCAGAGTTTCTGCCAATAAGGGCCATTGCTTGCCACTGAATGAGCACCTTTTCGCCATGATCCTTTTCTTGCGCATCTAGTGCGTCCAACAATCTGTAGGCTGATCGAACTATGTAGAGGCCATGTCGTCTTCCCCTCAACCTTGCCCAAAAATCATCTTGCCGCCTTTCTAAAGGATATTTTTGACAGCCTGTCCATCCATGTATAGAAGGTTCTGATGAAGGGCTGATATACATCCCAACTTCCGCCTTGTTCGGATGCAAAATTTTTGCAACCCGAATGAATAGTAGCGTTTCGTTTGTTTGTGGTAAATATTGTCCAGGTCACTCAAAAGATTCTCGGATTTACGCTGAGGTTCCATATATATGGGTAAAAAATTGATGTGATGGAGAGAGAGTGGAAAAACTTGGAACCCATCCGAACAAGGCCTTCTTCCATCTAGTGCTAGTAGGTCACTCACTCGGATCGCTGAGGCACCTGGTTTTGGTCAGATCAATCTGCCACCGGTAGCACCTGGTATCCAATGATCCTACCAGACATTTGTATTTTCACCATCACCAATTCGACGAATGAGACCATACTGCAGAACCTTGCGGCCAACCAGAATGGCACCCTAAGGGCTTGTTCAACGCGCCAACCTGGCGAGCTGCCCCAAACTCCACCTCGACTCTGTGTATCCACATCATCTGAGCTAGTAGCTCTGCAGTGCAGCAGAGCCTCTTGCAGAGGCAACATTGGCCTGGTCTGACAAAAGTGCTAGGACAACGTTGAAGCAAGCGTTGGGAGAAGAGACTAGTTCCCTGGTGACATACGTATGCGCAGGAGAGGCTAAAAGCAGAGATGAAAATAGATGTATGGTCCAACGTAACACAATATATTAATATATATAGTTAAAAGTTTGAGGCTGCTCTTGTACTGCTAGCATTGGAAGTTGAACTGCCTCAGTATACTGCTCATCAACATGGCGTTTCTTTTGCCTGAAACCTATACAGAACATATGCCTCCATTGGCCTTGCCCTAAGTGTGGGACGAATTTCATTTTTTCCTCCGTAATAAGAAATCTCCATTCGTAAAATATTTTCCTTTGAGAACTCTGGAGCATAAGGTATCCGGCGAAGTCATCAAGCATCATCGCTGCTTCCCCAACATTGCCAGGTTAAAAAGCGTGATACCTCAGAAGCCCATACCTCCATGGCATTTAGAAAGATTTAGGTCCTACCACCGTTTCCAGTGGATGGCACGGCTGTTCGCCGATCTATCTCACTAAAAATTAGAGACAACCAAAGTGATTTTCTTCCTTATCATGGATGACAGGATAAAGCAGCTCATCAGGTAATAAGTTGGAATGGTCTGCGCCACTGACTTTATAAGCACTTCTTTTGCTGCACTGCTCAAGCGTTTTTCACTCCACCCACTAAACAAACTTCGGACCTTTGCTGGGATCGGCTCAAAGCTATCAGTGGTGTTGCGCCCAACCGCCATGGGCAGGCCTAAGTATTTTTCACCAAATGCCTTGGTGACATACCAGGGGACTGCCACATCTCTTTCATATTATCATCATCACAGTTCTAACTAAAGAAGATGGCTGATTTTGCCAGGTTCACTATCTAACCTGATCCTTCCTGATAAATTCGTAAAATATCTGCAAGATGTTGCCCTGCACGTTCAGTACCTTGCATGAACAGGCAATCGTCCGCAAATTAAAAGCAAATGCGAGACCCAAGAGCATGGACACCAACCCTAATGCCTTTAGCTGTTTTGATTTCCGATTCAGTAAAAGGAGAACTTAAAAAAAACATTATTAGATTCAGTCACCTTTTTGGGATAACTCGCACCACCTCCTCAGGTCGACCGTGCCATCCAGACGAATTAACAAGCTAATAATCATCATTCCTTTTGGACTTGCGTGTGATACGATTACGATCCATGCATGGCTCTCGCTAATCCAAATATACAATACAGTGAAGTATTAGATGTGCAGCCACGAGCCGTCGCCGTCGTGCACGTACTACCTACGGTACAGTCGGTGCCCTGACAGACATCATCAGGACAGCAACCCGTCGCCCGTGCAATCGATGCGAGGTCGTAGTAGCTGTACAAGTACTGTACTCGGGAAGCTAGGATGGTAATTAATGGTTGGAGAAACAAACAAGCACAGGGACAAAAATATTTCTTAGTCTCGTCGTTACGTACTATAGTACCGTCTGGTAGCGCGCCGGCCGTACTGTTTGATGACAACAGTACCTCATCTGTACGTGTTTGCTACCACAACACAAGCAGCAAGGCATTGATGGCTGATGGCAAAGACCTCCCAATTAATGGATACCACGTGGAGTCTGTTTGATAGATCATTGTCCAATGTTACGGCCTGTTTGATACATGAGTTATTTGTTTACTAGTTAAAAAAAATCAGCTACAATTATTAGCCACTTGGTGCATGTGCATCCAAAGAGGGCTAATAGGGCCTTGTTTAGATGGGGGAAGAGAGATTGAAAAGTCCATGTTTTCGTTTTTGGTAAATATTGTCCAATCGTTTAACCAACCTGCTTTGAAAGATTCGTCATTTGATTTACAACCAAACCATGTAATTAGTTATTTTTTTTACTAACATTTAATGCTCCATATATAGGGTAGAAATTGATGTGATGGAGAGAAATTGAAAAGTCCAAGTATTTCGTTTGTATGTGGCAAATATTGTCCAATCGTTTTCATCCAAAGTGTAATTAGTTATTTTTTATACTTATATTTAATACTCTTTACATGCGGGTACAAATTGTGATGTGATGGAGAGAGAGTGAAAAAACTTGGAAGTTGGAGGGGGAAGTAAACAAGGCCTAGGTAAGCTAGTGTTTTAGCTCACTAATCACTTTCCAACTAGTTCTTAGCCAAGTTTAGCTTATTTGAGCTAATTTTTAGCCTAATAAGTAACTAGCTCTAGCCTATCCAAATATATAGACCCTTAGTCCCATATTTTGATTGGGAGCCAGATGCAAACCCATCTAAGCCAAGATATGGAAATGCATGTAACCTAGCTTGTTTAGTAAGCACATCCTTTGTTTAGTTTCCTGTTTTGCTAGTTTTGATCACATCATCAAGTGACTGTCATTAGGTATCCGCGCGGGGCCACGTGGTAGCTGTCCCAGCTTAGCAAGGCTCGGCAACAATGGGATCATCTATCGTGCCGCTCAAGCAGGCTGTGCGGCGTCCCATACACACAAGGCGCTACGGTGGGAAACCAGGAAACCAAACAAGCGCCTCCTATATGCGGAGACTTGGAGTAGCAAACAGATCCTACGTGTACTCCTTCGACTCCATTGCAGCATGTATGTACATTCTCAACTCACATGATTAACTGATCATTCAGTGTCGAAGAAAAACAGAGTTGATGGTTGTGTTATATACATGTCATCTGATGAGGCTATATGGATGATTCATGACATACTTATTTCGTCTCTAATTGACTGCCGTCGTTGGTTTTCGTGCCACAAGTTTAACTTGATTTATAGAAAATACATGCAATATTTGTGTCCCCAAAAAAATTTATTAAGAACTAGATTAAAATATCTTTCTAATGATACTAATTATGTATCATACATATTGATATTTTTTAATATATAATTGCTAGCGGTTGTTTGTGGTTAGTTAGGAGGGTATAGGCAGCCGGCACATCTAGCGGTGCCTAGTTGGCGTCTCTCGCTCGTCCCTTCCAACGTCGTCGCGCGCTGCCGCTAAAGCCGCGGCTGCAGGCACACCAAGGCGGCTGCCGGAAATCAGTGCACCTCCAGGACGGCAGCAGCGGGCCGGGCTCCATATAGTCATCGTGCACGGGCTCCATAGTTGGAAAAAGATGTACTACAGTACACTTTTATGGCGTTTCGTTTGAAAAATTATGCTCTGGTACTTCTGGCTCTATTAGTTGGTTTGCAGAACTGACTATATGTTGATTGTCCATGATCGCCTCGTCACTTCAATTTTAAATTATAAAAAGTTTTATTTTTCTAATTACATTGCTTTATCTATGCATCTCAACTAGACATAGTTTTTATCTAAATACATAACAAAAGTTATGTATCTAGAAAAAAATCAAAACATCTTATAATTTAAAATGGAGTGAGTAATAACAAACTAAGTCTAAGTAATACACAGTTTCTACTGGCTCATCACTGTCAGGTGTGAGCTTAGGATCTAAATAATGGTTGAGGATCCTCGTGATCCAACAGCGAGTCCTGTTTCCGCTGTTGGGCAAAGCCATGAGTGGACAAAGATAGTGGAATGATTAAAAGTAGTTAGGAAAAATGTAAAATTTATGTATGGAATCATATTTTGGGTGTATATGCTTGTTTTAAAATTTTCAAATGATTTTAAGAATGAGACCTATATATTGTTCACAAAATGGATACACCCCTAGACATAGTTCCATATAACCCAAGTCAAAGTTTGAAGTTTTTGCGCTATAATCAATTTCAAACTCATATGGACCTTGAAATTTGATATAACCTTACATTTACCCCAAGTCAATGTATTATATAGCTTTCCCTAAAAAATGTATGATATAGCTCTGCCTATAGGCATTTAACAGCTCCTGAGGTTAAGCTAGCTAGCTATAGCGGGCTGTAGCAAGCTAAAACAACCAAACTGAAAATGAGTACAAATAGCAACATACGACATAAAACAGCTATAACCAGCTATAGCGACAACGTATAGCGTATTATTTCTTTGGTTGCCCCATGTTAATATAGATAACATATATAGCCCATGTTCATATAGATAACATAGAACTAAGAAAAGAGTACAAACAAATAGAACAACATATTTTTTTCAAGGACAGGGCAGTAAAAAAAAACAATTTACATTATGTCTAGTCTTTAGATACATGGTAAAAACTATGTATATAGAATGCTGGAAGGGACAATTTGCAGTGGTTAAAAGATAAAAACGATAGAGTGATTTGATGAATAGTAATAATAGACTGAATCGTGTTTGGCGAGTTGGCCACTTAAACTTGTGGGGTGGCCACTTATATTTGTGGGGTTTGTTGGTTTTTCTTGTCCTCATAATAGACAACTTAATGTGCTTTCAAAAGATCAAATCTGAACTAGATCTGAAGTCCCGATCGATGTCGTCGATCGGAAGTTTGATCATGTCAAATTGTCCAGTCTCTGCAAGCATCAAACTATTGGTCTGGATCCAAAACTAACTGGAAGTTCTGATAGTGTCGATGTCCACGTCAAGCACAGTCGTAGCATATAGTTAACCTTTCGGATGATCTAGTTCTATCATCGTTTCTTAAAATTGTTATTAGTATAGTTGTCTTCTCTATATGCAGACAAACATCTGAAGTGGATGTCTCATGCTAGCTTAACTGGCAGTGCATTGTCGGAGACGCCGGACAGTCTGCCGGCTTCAGCTGGATCGCCAGACAAACAAACAGGAAGTGGTTTTGGAAAACAGCTCCCCCCCGTCCGGTCGTAGTTCGAGAAACGACGGCACGCGCGCGTGGTATGCTGCCTGCCGCCGACTGATATGAATGTGATTGATCACTGATCCCGCCCCGACTGTTCCTCTGATCGATTTGCCTTGTCCGATCCGCACCCAAGTCGGCAGCAATGGACGCATCGGAGTCGGAGACGACAAAAAAAAAAATGAAAGAAAAAAACAAGAGGAGATGGAAACTGACTGTTTTTTTTTTTGACGGCAAAAACTGTGGGGGAGATCCCCACAGTGTCAAAACTTTTTATAAAGATTAAGGAGATGGAAACTGACTGTTGTGCCAGTGTTGCTCCACGAGGTCGTCGTACGCGATTGAGGAGGATGGCTGGATTGGATGAACCTTCTTTTAATACATGGATTCACGCAGCTGACTCATAATCAATCTCCCTGAGTTGCATCCATGCATGACTTCGCTGGTTGGTCTGCCTCCGATCGAAAGTGAAACTGACTCATCGTTGAATTGAAGCTGGTACACCGTATACACCTCCCCGGACCTCTGTCTATTTATATTTACAAATGATTAACCAAATCAATGTATTTGCCTACTCTCCACAGTCACGTGCCACAGTAACTGCAATTATTCAAAGATTCGCTGGCAGCAGAGGATTTCATTAGCAGACCACTGCGAGCCAAGGAGGCCACCCTCCTTAGCTCTAGCTCTAGCTAGTGCCAAGGAGCAAGGTTGCGACGGCGGGAGAAACGACGAGGACGCCCCCACGAGCGATCGGATTCGGATCCGTGTTCGCCCTGTCCGTCGCCAGTTTTGTCCGCGCCCCACCCAGCCCGACGTCGGCAGAGGAGGACAGGCCAAGTAGCAGCGTCAGGCCAGCAGTCGCCAGTCGGTCTCTCGCCGTTGTCCGCGAGCTGCACAAGTTGCCGGCGAGCTGCACAAGTTGCCGGTGAGCGGGCGGCGGCAATCAACTCGCGGTCGCGGGGCGATCAACTTGTCGGCCGTGGTTGGGATCCCCGGTGGTCCGGGGCGGCTCGTTGGCCCAACGACTTCCCACAGGACTTGCGACCTGCCACTGTGCGGCCGGCCTGCCTGCCTGCGGAGCCCACCATATCCGTCCATCACGGAGACGCCATCCATGATTGATGGCTATGGCGCCACTGTCGCCATCAGGCATCAGGTGGGGGTGGGGGAGAAAGGAGAAAGACGAGGACGGTCGACGGGGCGAGAATTCGTGGCAGCGCTCGTCGCTTTCGCTCGGTTCCCATTCCATTCAGGCCTAAAGCAACGCAAAGTGCAGGCAGGGAGGCGTGCGTGTTTCTACGCTGCTGGCTGGCTCTCCTCTCCAAATCCAATCCTCTCGTTTCCTCGCCGGCGAGCGAAAGAAAGGTACAGGCACTACTAGCGCTGTGTGCAGCCCGTGGGATCTCATCGTCCTTTCACGTTGCAAATCTTGGAGGAAAGCAAAGCTTTTGGGTTGGAGATATATACCGATGCCTGCCGCCTTTGCTCTAGAATCTTGCTCGTGCTGCTACTGATGGTGCGTGACATGCAAGATGCATGAGCCGGATTTGATTGTTTATTGTATTTTTACATATATAGTATACTGCTACTTTAGTACTAGTATATACTAGTACTTATAATATTGTAGTAAAAAAAGGTGATGACGTGTGCTGCTCCGATCTGCGGATGATTGTTGGTGAGGAGGTAAAGCTCCAGTTTTCTTCGTCTTCCTCCTCCTATATCTTTCTATCTCCGATCCTTTTCAAGTAAGATACTCCCTCCGTCCTAAAAATAGGCTGTCATTTTCGCCTTCCCGGAAGTCAACATTTTTAAAATACCAAAGAATTATATATTAAAATATATAAATATTTATGCTAAGTAATTAGTATCATTGGAAAGATCTTTAAGTCTAGTTTTTTAACAAATTTATTTGGAGATGAAAATATTGCACGTTTTTTTTCTACAAATCTAGTCAAAGTTGAAAAAGTTTGGCCGTACGCATCTCATAACGTCATCTAATATGGGACAGAGGAGTACCTTTGAGCTGGATCCAAAACGGCAAATCTGGCTATGTCGCTCCGATTTCAGCTCCAACGGCTAGAATCGATCGAGCTGAAACGAAAAGTCCCAATTGTCGCGTATTGCTTGGTATGAGCATTCTATTTTACATTGGATGCATGCCATTGCGCCATGTGTGGCGCGGCGCCCATCCGGTACGGACTACGGACCGGACCTTTTCTTTCAGTGGCACGTTCTTGGCACGATCGAGTTCGATCATCGTATCGTGCCGGCCGCCACGGCCCACGGGATAAGTTCGCTTTGCCCCCAACGCAACGCAACGCAACGCAACGTGACAGGGCCACAGGCACACACTGGCCAGACGTAGTACGTGTCGCGCTCTCCGGCCGTGTCCGCGCTGCCGGCCACGCGAATCCATCCATCGTGCGATCGATGTACCTTTCGTTCCAGCTCGATGCATGCATGCATCTCGCCCATCTCCTTTTCATTTTTCCGTGTTCATTCATCAATGCCCGGCCCTCGACAGGCACGTACGGCCGCGCCCGTGCCCCGCGGAGGAGGTGGTGGTGGTCGCCGCCGGTCGGCGTCGATCGTCGTCAGTCGCGCCGGTGTGTAGAGCGCTGGCTGGACCACCAGCCGGATCGAGTGCGATGCGAATGCGACCTCTCGTTCGCCGGCAGCCAACGCCTGGCTTTGTTCGCCGGTAGTACCTTTGCGAAATTGCGAATGGATATCTTCCGGTGGAGCTAGACCGTTTTGATGAACTATTTGCAAGGAACAAGAGGAGCCGCAGCTACTAATGAAAATGAAAAAGCATCGACAAAACAAATAGCTGTACAAACAGACTAACTGGCCAAAAGGAAAGGAAAAGAAAAGAACCACTAACAAACAGAATCCCGCGCAGGGTCTACTGGAGCGAGTTAGAGCTACGTGAAGCTACTATTTTTCTAGCTTCATCTCTCTTCAACCCCTAAGAGCATGTTTCAAGGGCCTGCTTAGGTGAAGCCATTTGATTTTAAGGTGTCTAGACCTACAGGCAAGAGTAAATGATGATATGAATTCTTCTCTATGCAAAACCTTCACAGATGAGGAAATTAGTGATGCCTTATTTCAAATTGGTCCCCTTAAAGCTCCCGGACCTGACGGATTTCCAGCTAGATTCTTCCAAAGGAATTGGGACCTTATAAAAGATGATGTAATCAAAGGAGTAAAGCAGTTTTTTGCCTCTAGTAAAATGCCTGAAGGAATAAATGACACTGTTATTGTTCTAATCCCAAAGAAGAAAGATGCGAAGGAAATCAAGGATTATAGACCAATCAGCTTATGCAATGTTATCTGCAAAGTGATCTCAAAATGTTTGGTCAATAGATTACGACCTCTTCTGCAGGACATCATCTCCCCAACTCAAAGTGCGTTTATTCCTGGTCGGATGATTACAGACAATGCTATTATAGCTTTTGAATGCCTCCATGTTATTCAACATTGCAACGACCAAAGAGGGGAATTTTGTGCCTATAAACTTGGCTTCCATAATAGGTGGTCTGGTTGGGACTACGTGGAGAAAGCCCTCCAAAAACTTGGCTTCCATAATAGGTGGTCTGGTTGGGTGATGGAATGTATCAAAACTGTCAAATATTCTATCAGACTTAATGGGCAGCTCCTAGACTCTATCTCACCCACTCGCGGCCTCAGACAAGGAGACCCTTTATCTCCTTACATTTTCCTCCTAGTGGCAGAGGGGCTTTCTACCCTGATTAACAAGGAAATTGCTGGTGGGCAGCTGCAGGAACTCCATATTTCCAGGCACGCCCCAGGTATCTCTCATCTTTTATTTGCGGATGATAGCCTCCTGTTTGTGAAGGCCAATGAACAGCAAGCCCAGATTGTGAAGAATATCTTGAACACCTACGAAAAAGGTACGGGGGCAGTCAATTAGTAACAGTAAATGCAGTGTCATTTTTGGGCGAAATTGTTCAAAAGTAATATTGCAGCTACTAGTTCTTGTTGGCAAACCCATGATAGAAGTTTTGATGAAAAATATCTGGGACTTCCAGTTCCGGAAGGAAGAATGGTTAATGGTAAATTCAAAAGTTTAAAAAAGAAAGATTCAAGTAAGAGATTGAATGACCGGGTCGAGAAATACCTTTCAAGTGGGGGGTAAAGAGGTTCTGGTCAAATCTATTCTACGAGCCTCCCCACATATGCTATGAGCGTGTTTAAATTCTCTGCGCAGGTCTTTGTGATGAGCTTGAACAAATGATAAGAAATTTCTGGTGGGGTGATGAAAATGAAAGGAAAAAGGTTCACTAGTTAGGTTGGGATAAAATCACTATACCAAAGTTGAGGGGAGGAATTGGATTTAGAAATCTGAAAATGTTTAATCAAACTCTGTTAGCGAAAGCAAGCTTGGCGCCCGATTATGTTTCCCAACAGCTTGTGCGCAAAATTGCTAAAAGCAAAGTACTACCCATTTGGTGATCTGTTAGATACCGGTTTCCCCAGAACTCCTCTCAAGTTTGGAAGAGCATTGAGCACGGCCTGGACCTCCTAAAAAAAGGTGTCATCTGGAGAGTTAACAAAGTGGACACAATATTAATATTTGGAGGGACAACTGGATACCTAGATCGACTCGCTGAAAATTTCTAGTCCTCCTAAAAACTCGAGAGTACGAGAAAGTGGCGGACTTGATTCTTCAAAGTCCAAGGTGCTTTGGAACGAGCCACTAATCAGGAAAATGTTCCTCTTTCATGAAGCTGATGAAATTCTCAATATCAGAATTTCAGCATCGGAAGGTGATGACATTCTTGCATGGCATTATGATAAGAGTGGTCTCTTCTCCGTCGGAAGTGCTTACAAACTTGCAATGGAAGGAAGCTCTAAGAACATATGTGGGACCAGCATGTCTGATGATAGAAAAGTTTTCGATGCAATATGGAAAACCCGGTGCTGCAAAAAAATTAGGATTTTTATTTGGAAGCTTGCTCGTAATGGTCCGGGTGTCCAATCAAACAGCCGAGTCACCACCTAATACATGACGCTACCTGTACAATATGTGGTATGGAACCTGAAGATGGTTATCACGCCATGGTCCGCTGCACATTGGCATCTGCCCTTAGACATGCTCTTCGCCAATCATGGAACCTTCCCCGATGATTCAGCCTTTACTTATACGGGGCCCTTTGGATTCTAGCTCTTCCGAATAGCGCCAACAAAGACATTAGAGTAAACTTGATGTTGCTGTTCGGAGAATCGGCATCACAGAATGATAATGTGTTTGGTACTGGCCAATGCCCCATCTCTCGCTTCAGTAAGTTTTTGGAAAACTACCTTCGCTCCCCGAAAATTGATGGAGACACAGCACCTCCAGTCAATGCTAAAGGAAAAAGTCCGTGCATATCAAATTCAGATTTCCTGTGCCTTAATGATCAAGGAACATCCCAGAAAAGGCTTTCTTGGACACCCCTCCTCCAGGATGGATCAAACTCAATGTTGATGCAGGCTTTGACCCCAATACGCGACAAGTTGGTTTGGGTTTTATTGCTAGGAATCATCTGAGCGAGATTGTCTTCTCAGGCTGGTCTAGCGACCGCTTATGCTCATCTTCCGAAGAAGCTGAAAATCTTGCAGCTTTAACCGAATTCAAAAGGCTCTCTCGTCCTTTTCAGGACCTATATGGTTGGAATCGATTGTTTCGCTACAGTTAAAGCTCTCAATAGCAATATCCTAAATCGATCTCCCACCTGCATCATCATCGGCGAGGCAAAGAAAATTTTGAGACTCTTCCAAGACTTCAAAGTTACAAAATGTCATAGGAGTGCTAATGGAGTGGCTCATGTTTTAGGGCAATTTAGCAGGAGAGCGCTTTTTTCTTGTTTTATGTCCAAAGGTGTCCCGACCTGCGCGTCGGAAGCTTTGGAATTTGATTGTAATCACGCTCATGATTAATATATAAGCTCTTTCCTGTGTTTAAAAAAAATAGCTCCAAATAATTTCTTAAATCTGTTTATGTAAGTCTATTCGCTTTTGATATAAGTCGGTTTCTACTTATCAGCCAACAGTGTTTTTCTCTCACAAAAAAGAAGCTAAAATAAGCCATTTCAGCTTCTACTTCAGCTTATAAGCATTCAGAAATCTCCTTCGTATTAGCTTGGGACTTGCTGGTATTTATTGCTCTTTTGCTGTTCATTGGCTACCACTTGCCAGCATTTGTTGCCTCTTTGCTGCTCATTGGCTGTTTCTAACCTAATTAAATGCAAACTGAATGTTTTTACTCTGCTCCTTGCTCACTGTGTGCGAAGGTTAATACGAAGGAGATAAATGAGTAGATATACTCCCTCCGTCCCTAAATAATTATCGTCGTGGGATGCGTGCCACAAATTTGACTTGATTTGTAGAAAATACGTGCAATATTTATATCTCCAAATAATTTTGTTAAAAAACTAGATCCAAAGATCTTTCCAATGATACTAATTATGATACTAATCGATGATATTTATTATTTATTAAAATTGCCGGCATTTCTTTCTTGGGAAACGGTTTACGCTTATTTAGGGACAGGGGGGTAGTATGCAACAAATAGGGCAAAGTGATGGAAGTAAAAATGAAGCCAAGAGCAGCGAAGCAGTCTAAATATTCCAATTAAGGTGCTATCCATCGAAATATATATGACTTGCATTCGTATGGCATGAAACCCCATAGCTTGCGTACACATTATCAGTAAGAAAACAAATCAAATGTCTACGATGGAGTTTTGTGGGAAAGGAATTTAATACTGAACTCTTTTGGATTACCAATTCCTAGTATTTATAATTCCTAGTATTTATATCGGTAACATTACAAAACATTTTTACAAGAAGAAACTTTTTTGCTAGGGGCGGAAAAAGCAACTCGATTTTCTCTTTATTACTAGGGGGCACACAATAGTGTTTTTTTAAAAGTAATTTGTCTAAAATTTGAATTTCTGCATAAGCTAAATATTAACAATGAGTACAAAAAATATATGGCCAAAACTCCTACACACAGACTCGCGAACACCTTTTAATCCACTTTAGTCCACATCTTTCAACCAATGGACTAATGGCGAATTTTCAAGTAGAAACCAAATTTTAGTTCACTGACATTCACAGGCCCCTCCCTCTCCCTCCTTCCCTTTCCATCTCCCTCCTCCAAGGCTCCAACTCATCACCCAAATACCCCTTCCCTCTCCCTCTCGACCACGACGACCAGCCGCTCCTGCGTTCGTCGGCGGCGGCGGCAAGGGAAGCATTTCCTTCCGTCGATCGTCGTCTGCCACCGTCTCGCCTGCATCTCCGAAATCTGAATCTCCACCAAGGATCGGTCGGCGAGAGCATCTGTGCTTCTAATGACTCAAGAAGTGATCAAAGAGGTCGTCACCTCCACTCCTGCATCGACTGAACCAAAACGCGAAGACCTCCTGATAAATTCTCCAGTAGTCATGGATGGCAGCGGCATGACACCTGATGTCAAGAGGAAGGAGAAGAATGCCCACAAAAGTTGGTGAAAATGCTCCAGCAGGAGGGAACCATGAGCTCTGGCCCCGCGGCGACCGCCGAACCCCATGGCGCCTCGCCACCGCCGGACCTCTCACCGGCAGTGCCCCGTCCGCCACCCACCTCCACCGCCATCATCCACCCCACCCACGGCCCCACGCCACAAAACCCCGTTCCTTTGCTTGCGACGCCGGCGACCCAACCTCTGCAACTGCAAGCCCGCCGCCGTGTGAACGTCGAAGTTGTCAGGCCCGGAGTTCGTCTTCAGGAGTACCTCCTTAGCAACTTCCATTGCTCGGTCATCCCAGGTGACATCGCTCCCTCCCCCCGTCCCGCCATGGTCTGGCTCACCCCTCCCTCTCGTTCCCCCATGTTCAACCTCTTCTTCGTCTCCAACGCCGTCCACTACCTCCTCGTCGCTCCCCCGGGTCGCCTGTGTGTCCGTCGTGTCTCCGATCTTGTGTTCTCTGTTCGCGTCTCGAGTCAAAACATTGCAAACTTGTTAGTTCTTCAGGGTAGTCTTCGTCTGGGTTCTTCCGTCTTGCTCCTGCACTCGTCCATGGCGGCCGCGGAGCGGTGCGCGGCCTCCATCCCTCCAGCTGTGGGCACATCAGTTATTGCGCCCCCTGCTGCGGGTACCCTGCTGTCTGCTGAGTTGACAACTCGTCTGTGCCCGGCCGTTGACACTTCGGCTACAGCAGTGCCTCCAGGCTGCCAAGAGATTATTCTAATGCCCCGTGGTACCAGCTCTGCGGATTCGGCGCTGCCTCCCGGGCAGGGAGCAAATGGGCGTCGTGTCGCCACCGGCCGGGCAGCAGCGCATTCAAGCCAGCAACCTGCCTCCTTCAATGCTGCAACGCCCAACCACAAACCCTTCCTCCAGGCCTTGCTAACGCCCTCGCTCCCAAACCCTAAGCCCCCACCTCCCCAGAAACCCATCATCCCCCGCGCAAACTCCTGCTTCCGCTGCCTCGCCTCCGACCACCTGGTCAGTGCCTGCCGGGACCCTGTCCGCTGCCGTAACTGCGGCGCCTCCGGGCACCGGAGCCCCCAGTGCAAGATGCCGCTCGCTCGCCTTCTCTCCAAGCTTCACCGCCGTGAACCCACCATCCCTGTGCCGGCCTCCTGCCGCACAGTGCACGCTGTCGATTCGCTCCTCGCTCGGCACCACCCCTGCCCAACCCCTTCCCCACCCCACTGCTCGCCCGGTTGGCGCGCACCTTGCGGCTGCCTTTGACCCCCCTTTTGCATGGTAGCGGCGTCCAGCACCTCGGCGCCGGACTTCGACGCCCCTTCCATTGCTGCCCTGCTGCTTGCTCCCGGCTCCCAGGCCGGGGTCGATCCCCGCACTGCTTGGACATCCCCCGCGGTGCCCCATGGGAAGGCCTTCATCCGCCCATCCAGCCCCGCGCCCGGCCGGTGCTCCCTGGCAGATCCCCCCCACTGCCCCTTCGTCGCCTGCTTCCGGGGCTGCGGGGGTGGGTGGCACCAACAACAACAACTCCAACAGCCGATGGCAAAGAACACCAACAAATGATGACTTCGAGGAGGTTGAGAGTGACTCCTCCTCTCGACTAGGTTGGCGGACTCGCTTTGTGGAGGTGCAGGCCGGTCCTGGCCGCCCGGAAGTGGACGACAGACTCGCCTTCGCCTACTTCGAGCCGCCTGCGCGGGCGGTGGAGGTTCCACACATCCTTAGGGCTGCGTTGGCCTCCGTCGAGCCCTCCTTGGCAGTTGAGTTCCTCCCCAGCTCTAGAGGTGCTATGCTTCTCCGCTGTGAGTCTCTTGCGGACCGCGACTGCCTCCGCGCTCACAGCCCCTTCTTGGTTGAGGGCCACACCATCACTCTGCAGTGTCCAGATGACTGCAGCAACCGCTTCTTCAGAACCCCGGAGCTAGTCGCCTTTGTCCACATTGACGACTACCCTAGCTCGCAGTGGACCGAGGGCGAGATCAAGTACAACATGTCCTCCTTCTGCAACGTTCTTGAGGTTGACCCGGCTTGCCTCGACAACAGGAACTTCGGCCCTCTCCGTGTGCTGCTTGAGATCTTCGATCACAGGGACATCCCATCTGAGGTTTGGATTTACGAGCCCCGCGCGCCCGGCCGCGTTGGGTCCGTTGCTAGAATTCTGCCAATCAATGTCTGGCCCCGCGCAAACCAGCTCCGCGACGACGGCACCCTTGCACGCTTTTTTGGGCCTCCACCGCCTCCCCCTGCTGGCCCCAGCCTTGGGCCCAATGGGCCTTTCCGCCTTGAGCAGCAGCGCCAGCCGCCACCCCACTACTTGCACCTTGACCACCCCTTCCCTGCAACTCCCCTTGCTCCCACCGCAAACCCCCACAACAATGCCATCACCCCTGTGCGCGCCAACTATGCCGCCAACGCCACCATCCTAGGGATCGCGTCCGTCCTCGCCCAGCTCATGGTCAGAGGCGCCGCAGGTGTGGCAAACACTCTCCCCCTCTCACCCGACTCCTTCGTCTACGCTTGCTCGGGCTCTCCTCCCGCAGTGCTCTCGCCACCAAGCCCCATTATGAGCCCTCCGCGACCTACTCAAACTGCCACTCCCGCGGCCCGGCCCCGGTGCCGTTCCGCCCGCCGCCGTCGCCGCCGCGAATTCCCAACCGGCTTGCAGCCGGCATTGTCATCAGGAGGCAGAGTTCCAGGATCGCTGCCAAGGACAAGGGCAGGTTCATTGACATGACCGACAAAGCAGTCAAGATGAAGGCCCTGCAGAATGCTCTCTCCTCCTGCTCGCCTGCACTCCAACAGCATGTCAAGCGTAAGGGTTTGCTCAACAGGAACAAGCTTGCCATTGGGCTGACTGATCTCCGCAAGATGGTTCGCTCCGCTGGACTTGGTTGCTCCACCTCTGCTGCTGTGGACGCGGTGTCCCCCTCCCCTCTGTGATGTCGTTGTTTGTTCTTAGGTCTTGTCCTAGCGCTTGCCTTGATGGTTGGGCGCTAGCGTTGGTATCTCGGTTTAGCTCCTTGTCTGTGTCTTCGTCTTGTGTGCCCCCCCTCTGTTATTTTCTTTCCCTCCTTGAGTCCTCTGGTCAGGTTATGGGTTCCCCCTTGCTAGCTCGCTGGCTTGGGCCTCTGTTGTATCTCTGTTTCAAATGAATCTTGCGTCCAAAAATGTTTTAGTATTGTCTTGGAATGTACGCGGGCTTGGCGACCCGGACAAGTGCACGATCGTACGCGATGCAATTAGACAATCTAACCCAACTATTGTTTGCCTTCAAGAGACCAAGTTACCCTCCTGCGACCGGTTCAAGGCTGCAACGTTCCTACCCCCTAATCTTTCCACCTTTGTTACCAATGGTGCTGTGGGCGCCAGAGGTGGCATCCTAACTGCCTGGGACTCAAACTACCTGAGCCTTGTCTCCCACCACTCTACAAACATCCACTGCCTCCATACCACACTCTCCTCTACCATCTCTGAACACTCCTTCTCCCTAACAAATGTGTATGCCCCCTCTGAGCACAGTCAATCCCCTGCGTTTCTACAACACCTTCTCGACCTGGCGCCTGACTTTACCGGGCCCTGGCTCCTCGCTGGGGACTTCAACCTGATTAGATCAGCCCAGGACAAAAACTCAGGCTCCTCCTCTTCCTCCCTCATTAATGCCTTCAATGACACGATCAACAACGCCGGCCTGCTTGAATTACCCCTCACCGGCTGCCGCTACACCTGGTCTAACAAGCGTGTTGAGCCAACGCTTGCTCGCCTCGACAGGATGTTTCACAACGTCCTATTTGGACAGCTCTTCCCTTCAGCCCAGCTCCTCGGTCTCACCAGGCCAACATCTGACCACGTTCCCATCCTTGCCACACTTTCCACTCAGATTCTTAAAACGCACATCTTCCGCTTCGAAAATGCTTGGCTACACAACAACACCTTCCTCCCATCCATTCTTCCGTCCTGGCAACAGACTGCTCCTCGGTCCGACGCGGCTGGCACACTTGCAGCACGGTTGAAGGCTGTCCGAGCTGCAGCAAAGGTTTGGGTAAGGCGTATCAGGGCGCCATTACAGATCATTCAAAACTGCAAGTTCATTATACTTTTATTCGACTCACTTGAGGAGGAACGGAATCTATCTATCCATGAAATCCAGGTACGCCAGCAAAGCTACGACAGGCTTCACTCGGAACTAAGGCAAAGAGCTGCCTACTGGAAGCAACGGGCAAAGTTCAGGGCCATCAGAGAAGGAGATAGCAACACGGCCTTCTTCCATGCGCACGCAACCACACGGATGCGCTGGAACAACATCAGAAGCATCGCAATTGAAGGTGTCCAGGTCACCAACCACCAGGCCAAGACGCAAGCTCTAACGGACTACTTCAGCTCAATCATTGGCACGGCAGGGCAGTCGGACTGGCATTTCAGTTGTGACTTGCTATACCTGGGACGGCCAAGAGCCTCTAATGACATCACTGCACCATTCACCGAATACGAAGCAGCAATGGCAGTCAAGGGGATGAACAGATGCAGTGCACCGGGCCCGGATGGTTTCGGACCAGCTTTCTACACTGCAACATGGCCAACAGTCAAGGGCGAAGTGATGCAGCTCCTCACCTCATTCTATGACGGCACCGCTCAACTAGACAGGATCAACAGATCGTTCATGGTCTTGCTACCCAAAAAACCTGATGCAAGCACTGTGGATGCCTTCAGACCTATCTGCCTTCAAAATTGCTCAGTTAAAATTCTAACCAAGATACTGACAACAAGACTGCAAGCGCAGATCGGAAAATTGGTAGACCTAGATCAGACAGGCTTCATTAGAGGGAGATCAATCACTAAAAACTTCGTCTATGCAATGGAACTGGTGCAATGCTGCCACAAACGAAGGATCCCAACAATGGTTATCAAACTAGACTTCGCCAAAGCCTTCGACACCGTAAATTGGGATGCCCTATACACAGTCTTACTTGCCCGGGGCTTCAACCCAACCTGGATTCAGTGGATGCAACAAATTCTTCAGTCCTCCCGCTCGGCTGTCTTGGTGAACGGGTGCCCGGGTCCCTGGATAACCTGCAAACATGGCCTTCGACAAGGGGACCCAATATCGCCATACCTCTTCATTCTTGTCGCTGATGTCCTCCAAACTCTGATCAAGCGGTCAGGCATGTCCAGGCACCCAATCGTTGCTGACTCGAGCTGCCCGGTGCTGCAGTACGCTGATGACACTCTACTACTTGTTCGTGGTGAGTTAGCGACGCGTTACGAACCCGAAGACTCTACTTGGATCAATTCGCAAGTGCAACAGGGCTGCAGATCAACTACTCAAAGAGCACTGCCGTCCCCATCCACATGACTGAAGAAGCAGTTTCATCTTGCATTGAGGTTCTTGGCTGCAGGAGGGAAGGTTTCCCTCAAACCTACCTTGGCCTCCCTCTGTCAAACTGCAAGCTGCGACTTAATGCATTCGCCCCCAACATTGACAAATGTGACCGGTACTTAGCAGGCTGGCAATCCTCAGTGCTGAACCAAATGGGGCGTGCAACTCTGGTCAACTCCGTGTTGGACGGCCAACTCATCTATGCAATGGCAGCCCTGGAAATTCCCCCTGGAGTAATTGAACAAATAGACCGCCGGCGCAGATCGTTCCTTTGGGCAGGTACTGGCACAAGCAATGGGGGGAAGTCAATGGTCTCCTGGACTAGAGTGTGTGACCTCAAAGACAACGGCGGTCTAGGCATCAAGGATCTTGGGCTCCAGAACACCTGTCTTCTGCTCAAAATGATCCACAGACTGCATGCAAATACAGAATCTTCTTGGGTAAGATGGGTTCAGCAAAATGTAAACATTGCCTCAATGACCGGTGACCTTTCTGGATCGCATTGGCAACTGCTCAGAACCCTTCTGCCTCTCTACCGTGCACTGACAACTATAGAACTGGGAGATGGAGCAACCACATCCTTCTGGCATGATGCCTGGGACGGCCAAGACAGCTTGGCTGAAAGAATGCCCGAACTTTACAGTCACTGCGAACACCAGGAGATCACAGTCAGACAGGCGTTTGATGGGCAGCTGATTCCTTCATTGGTCCGGCGCACATCTGCCCAGGCAAATGAACAACTAACTCAGATTACCATGATCATGGACCAGCGAAGCTTAAGCAACAGCCGCGACAAAAGGCTTGGTTTCATGCTGAAGAAAAATGGGGACTTACACTCTGGCCTGCTCTATAGGGCACTGAAAAGTGCGGATGCCACACATGATGAGTGGCACAACTTTGTTTGGAACAACAAGGCCCCCCCTAGGGTGAAATTTTTTGCATGGCTGCTATCACAGGAAAGGATCAAGTGCAAGACTGTCCTAAATAAGAAAGGGATTGTCGACAACACTACTTGTGACATCTGCCAAGCACCGGAGGAAACTGCGGCTCATATAATGTTCGGATGCCTGCATGCACAACAATTCTGGAATGCGATTCAGGTAACGATAAATGCCCAATGGAGTATCCTGCAGCTCAGGAATATCCAGCCACCAACGGGTGTCCCATCCAAATTCTCCAGCACCTTCATCCTACTATGCTGCTGGCATATCTGGAAGAGACGCAACAACATCATCTTTGGCTCTGATCGCACAACGCTCACTGCTACGCTTGCGTCCTGCAAGTCTGAGGCCCACCTTTGGGGTGCAAGACTGCCGCGTGCTGATAGGCATATTGCTCTAGCTTGGTGTGCAGCGATTTCTGTCGCAATGTAAACCCCACTAAGAGGATGTGTGCTCCCTTAAAACCTCGTAACTTCTGTAACTCAGGCTTTTCGAGAGCCAAATCAATATAAAATCAATCCAGGTGGGGACACTCTCCCCCCCCGTCGACTTCTCAAAAAAATTTTAGTTCACTTTTTAGTTCTCATGTTTGGATATCTATGGACTAAAATTTAGGTGACTAAAATTTAGTTTTGAGTATCCAAACAGTATATATACACCTAATATTAAAAGTTTCATTCCATTTTGTTCTACACTATCCCCTAACTACGCAATAGAAAGTTTCTTCTATCCTGCTCTTACTTTCCAACTCATGACCTAGGAGATTATATATAGAAGCTAATTAGACAATTCACATTTAGCGACGTTCGATATGGAGTCGATTCTAACAAGACGTATTGAATCACATTCTCCATATCTCATATATGTTATTTGTGATCATATCAGTTAGAACAACTAACATCTAACAAAGATATCGAGTCCAATCCCTATACCATTGAGCTCCGTTGCAACACGTGAACATGTTTGCTAGTAATGACAGAAAAATGAATTTTCTTAGGATTGAGATATAGTACATGTAGATAGAGGAACAAAATAAATGGAGAAATCACAAGGGACAGCATAGGACGGACCTAATCCGTATGTAGACACAGAAGCACAGAACTACCGGCCCAGTTCCACAGAGGCCAGCAAGGGATTGGCAAAGCTGACGAGGATTTGTTGTGACATGTAATGCTTTACCTCCTGTATTATTATCGGCATGAAAATAAATCAAATACCTATGGAAACGTTTCATTGTAAATAATAGAATTTGGCATGCTGACAGTTGTACAGTTTTTTACCTATGGCGACGGCGTTTCCTTGGAAAGGAAAATTGGCAATTGTAATACTTGTACTGTTTTTTTGGCTTAGTTTTTTTTTATTATAAACTGGATCGGTTCTTTTTAAAATGAAAAACGATTCGACGATTTTCCTTTTGTTAATGTCGAAGTCTTTGGATTGGATGTGAGTTATCATGTGAGGAGACAGTTCTACAATGTGCTTGATAATGACGCGTAATCCTTTCTTTTAGCAATCACCATGAAAACACACACAGGACTTGTTAAAAAAACATGCTGCATCTATATCTAAATCAAAAGGAGACGACAATTCATGCAGAAAATTAAACTGGATCCGTAGCTCAAAACGACATTACAAGACAGCCAAAAAAAAATATATCGCCACATAAAACTTCACAAGAAGAGATACTTTTACCATCGCTTTTGCTACACCTGCTGCACTCTGAGACTAAAAAAAGCCAGGGGCAAAGCTAGACAAAAAATGGCAGCCGGGTTAGTCCTAATGCACATAGGGGCCTTTGAAGAACAGTACAAAACTGTAATTATCATTGACTGCACAAATTCACGGGGCATCAACTTGACACTCTCGACGACAAATTAAAAAAATAATTAATTGCACAGCCTTTTGAGCCTAGTTGGTTGGGCTACGATTGGACAATATTTACCACATACAAACGAAATGCTAGCTTCGTCGTCCCAGGAAAAAGGTAAATCTTTTCTTGATGTTTATATGGAAGAGGAGCAAGAAGTGTTGATACGTGACTACTCTGCTTCGTTCACTGTTCTGAGCAGAATTTCTCGTACTTTTCTCCTTCCTTGAAATTCTTGTCAAATTTTATAGCTTAAAACGACGCATCGTCACAACAACCTTTTCTTCTCTGAGACTATATTTGTACTCAGCAAACTAGCAAACTACTGTGCGGAGAGATATTTTACCTTCAACTTTGCATACGGAAATGAAAGGACACGTGCCAAAATGTCTCTCGCCTTTAATTCTTTGATGGAACTTCTTACCTTCAGCTCTCATCGTCTCATCACTCAATCTGAAAGAAGACGTACACCAGATTTGCATTATTTTATTGATATATATACTACTAGTACTCTAAGAATATTGAGATACATCTATAACTCCTATATGTTTAAACCCTCTCTAATCTATTCTCTTGATCTTGATTGGTTGAAAGCTCAAAAATAATATCAGCTGACATCATCAGAGGAGTTACCTCCACTAAACCTTTTATTTATTTCCCACTAACTATTTCTTTTGAAATAGAAAAAAAGTCGTAGCATCTAAACCAAGTATCGTAATTAAAATCCAATTGCACCATGGTGTTCCTCACAATAAACTCTTCAAAACAAAACCCCACATGAATATATTTTGATAATTTTTTTGCAAAAACTCCTATACCTCTCTAGCCTATTCTCTTGATCTTGATTAGTTGAGAGCTCAAAAATAATATCAGCTGACATCATCAGAGGAGTTACCTCCACTAAACCTTTCATTTATTTCCCACTAACTATTTCTTTTGAAATAGAAAAAAAGTCGTAGCATCTAAACCAAGTATCGTAATTAAAATCCAATTGCACCATGGTGTTCCTCACAATAAACTCTTCAAAACAAAACCCCACATGAATATATTTTGATAACTTTTTTGCAAAAACTCCTATATGTTTAAACCCTCTCTAGTCTATTCTTTTGATCCTGATTGGTTGAGAGCTTAAGAATATTGTCAGCTGACATCATCAGAGGAGTTACCTCCACTAAGCCTCTCATTTATTTTCCACTAACTATTTCTTTTGAAATAGAAAAAAATCGTAGCACCTAAACTAGGTATCTTAATTAAAATCCAATTGCACTACGCAATAAACTCTTCAAAACAAGATTCTATATGAATATATTTCGATAACTTTTTTGTAAAAAATTAAACTGTTTCTAAGCAAAAACCTAGCAAAACTGCATATCACATGGATTACATGTGGTCCTCCAAAACATATGTATAAATGAGATTTGGGTGATGTTCAGTTCAAATAATTTATACCATGTCAGTAGATACAACCTCCACAATTGATCTACTATATCCATATATGTATATCTATTAATTCATAGTTTCGACTATTATAAACTCTTTTACATTTTTATTTCATACCCGCAGCAACGCGCGGAGCATCCTACTAGTTCTTTAGATTTTCCGACTAACAAAAGCACCTACAGACACACTCATCCACCAAGTGGTGAAGTAGGCTAAAAGACTACGAAGGAAGGTAAAAGAAGCAAAGCTCCTAGCCAGCACATCATCTACAACCCAAGACCCTAAAGGCTACTCACCCTATTTCAAATTTAAGTCATTTTGAGTTTTTTTTTATTTATAGATTTAGCTATGTATCTAAACATACGACATATAATATTAATATATATATATAAAAAATATATAAAAGTTAAAGTGGCTTATAATTATAAACATAGTTATCAATAGAGGGAGTAAAAGCAACCTATTATTCTTGAAGACGATGACTATAGGACTAAAGTGTAAATATAGGAATTAGATTGTGTATGGATACGTTACAATTGCAAGAATACCCATTGCAACTGGACTTATTAGTTTCCAACTATCGATACAAATGTGAACATGACAAGTGAACTAGGGGCACATTTTGTTGAGATTTGGCTCTGATTTTCTAAGTAAAGTATAGCAAAGAAGTCAGTGTCTTTTAAAGTCATACCAAATAAGACATAAATATACATTTGTTAGATGTGGAGGGATATACTCCCGGAATAATAATGAAGGTATTTGATTAGAGAAAAAAGGTCATAAAACAGAGTTTTGACCTTTAACTTATTTTATACAATATGCAGTCAATGTTAGAAAAAAAATCAGTATTGTCTTATAGACAATTTAAACATAAGTCTATTGATTTCAATTTTATGCCCTAATTGTGTAAAGACTTCTGATTTTTTTTAACTTCAACTTTGACCACTTGTTTTATTTAAAAAATTTACGCAAATATAGCAAAATTTAATTTATTCTTGAAGAATTTTTATTGATAAAATAAGCCACAACAAAAGAAACGATGTTTTGCACATTTTTTAAATAAAACAAATAGTAAAATTTAGAGTTAAAAAAGTTAAACGTCTTGTAATTAAGATGGAAGGAATACGATATAATTTAACTAACCGTCGATCAGATGCACTGATAGCATCCTTGAAACACAATCAACCAACCCTGCTGTCCAGTGTCCGCTGCTGTTGAACCACAATAGACACACATCAAGCACCTTAAATCCTAAATCGACAGCCTTAATTGCCTCAATAAATGCGACGAGGAAAATTGAGCAGCATCCTCCCCCACCCATCCATCCCTCCCAGCTGTCAATTCTCCTATCCGACAGCTTCCAGGACGGATCGCAACCGTCGATGCCACCCATCAGCTCCCGGATCCGACGGCTCAGAGAGCCTGCCGCACGGGCCGCCCAACGCCTCCCACAGTACGAGCGGGCGCAGCGGATCCGAGCTAGTCCGAGCACGATAAAGAGGCGGTCTCCCGCCCCTCCTCTCCTCGCGCTGCTTTGCTTGCTCGCTTGCTTGCCTGTCGCAGAGCTCGGAGACACAGCGAGAGCGAGAGGGATGCCAATGGAGAGGTCGGTGTCGTGCGCGGAGAGGGGCGGCAGCATGTACGGCGGCGGGGCGGGCGGGGGTGGACGTGCGGAGCTACAGCGCGTCGTACGCGCGGCCGCAGCCCGCCGCCGTCGTCGACCAGGGTGCAGCGCGCCAGGAGCGTGAGCGCGTGGACGCGCCCGGCGCCGCCGCCCGTGCAGCGGACCGGCAGCACCAAGAGCGGCGGCGGCGGCGGCGTGGCTCGCCCAACCCCGGGGATCAACCTGCGCTCCTACAGCGCCTCCTACGCGGCCTCCTACGGGCCCACCCTGGTCGACGTCGCCGCGGGTGCCGGCGGTGGCGGTGGCGGTGGCGGTGGGGGGGCAGCTCAAGCGCTCCGGCAGCGTCACCAACTGGACCTCCGCCAACCGCCGCTCCGTCAACCTCAGGGGGTACACCCCGTCCTTCGCCGCGCTGGACGACACCGCCGTGCCGGCGCCGCCCAGGAAGGTGCAGGTGCCTGCTGGGGCGGTGGACGACGCCGAGCTGCAGCGGAGGAAGCGCCTGGTCGTGTACAAGACGTACGACGTCGAGGGGAGGCTCCGGGAGTCCGTCCGCCGCAGCGTCAGCTGGATCAAGGGCAAGTGCTCCGGCGTGGTCTACGGCTGGTGGTGATCGCGCGCTAGCTACCTCTCCATCTCGTCGGCCGGTCCACCACCATGCCCACCGGCGGTACATCAGAGTGGTACTACTACGTATGAGTTGAGCGTTTCTTTGTGCATGCTAGCTGCCATCAGCCATCATCACCCATAGACTCTCCTCCTCTCGTTTCTTTTCTTCTCTCCCTTGATCTTTTTGTTCTTGGATGATGGAGTTAGGATTTTTCGCTTTATCTTTAGGAGATTCGGATTTGGTGGTATGTAGCATGAGCCGTGGAGCTGATCTCTTGGTGGTTTGTGAGGGTAGGGAGGGGTGGGTGGTGGTGACATGGATGGATGGTTGTTGGGATGACAAATCCCAAGAGAATGCTAGCTTCAGGTTCAGGCTGTGATGTCCTGCTCCTCTGTACAGATATGAGCACCATCTTTCCAGTCTACTACTTACTACTGTACTAGTAGTATCTGGTCTATGTAAATATAGGTGCTGCATATATAGAATAAGGTTTATGTAAATTACTACTACTACTAGGTAATTCGATCCATTTTCTTCTTCTGTTACTTGCACCTTTTTTATTTTTTATTTTATTTTCAAATGAAGCACATTTTACTTCTGTTTTTCAACAGGTGGTAACTGTCGCGTCCTCCGATCCTCTCTGGTCTCATTGAAGCACCTCCCTGAGGGCTTCTTTAGCAAGGCTTATGCCTGCTTCTCTCGAAAGAGAAAAATCGCTTCTGCCATGCACGGTGTAGTCATAAAAGAGCTGAAGCTGGAAAAATCGTTGCCAAAAGGTGTCTGAATGTGTCTCGAGAAAGGCAGACACATACCGCCAACGGGATAGGGGTCACAATAGTAGGGTTCAGAATTTCATCCGGTTCAGCGCCAAAAATCAGCGATTTTTTGTTCTTGCCCATGACCTCCGGTAAATATACGTAACAATGATTTGGATCCATTTCGTTCATATTTTTCAAATTTTAACTACAATTTCAACCGGTAGGCCGCTGAACCCACACATGGCTGATTTTCCCTGGCAACGCCTTTGTACTCCCCTCTTCAATTTACAACCACGAATCATGAAGTGGCAGTTTGTGGTGTGAAGTTTATTTTCTCTCGGCCTATTTTTTTTTCCAGATAATTGAATCTAGTAGGACAGAACACTACATTTTTGTGTGGATTTTATATATAGTCACAACACTCCAGCTAGCAGAGCATCAAAGCTTGGTATATATATCAGCACAAGTTCTTTAGCATCTAAGCCCACACACTGAATATAATCCCTCCATCCTTTACAGAGGAAAAGATTATTGTTCGCCACTAATTGTGTGATTCCACTCTATACTTATTAATTCAGTGGGATCTCAATATTCGTGCATTTATTTTCTCCCTCCCATCTATTTCAATTTTCTTGTGCAGTTGAAACGAAGTCCACACGAAAAGCTACATAGCACAGGTGTTCACTGATGATGAGTTTCGCTACTCATCAGCATTCAGCAGTGGTCCCTTTGCCGGGCTACTTGCATTGCTTGTACAATCGGCGAGCTTAACTTGTGTGACTTGTGTATTGCTGATAGCGCCATCTCTTGATGAGGAGTCTTTGTCTGCATACACGCAGTGGAAAAGGAATTTTGAGACATTTTTCTCTCATCAACCTCACCTCTTTCATTCAGTCTCTCATCCTAACAGTTATCATCGCACTTTGTATGATTTATGCCATGCATACGGACAGTGACATGTTAATCTATTATCCACATCTATATATATACCTCCTATTTAGAAAAACAAAAAGTAACGTTAAAGAGACAAAAGAATAAGCAATGTCAATTAGCAATGTTTACGGAGGTAAGCATTGTGTTTGGTAGTTTGGTAGCCTGTATATGGTCTTATCCAGGCACCATGGGTGGTCCTAGTCTTTGTTTCATTGTATTAGGGCCTTATCCAGGCACCATGTGGATTGAACCGGCGGTGAAAATTATGATGGGCTTTACTGCCGAACCTTATGCCAATCCGATGGTGGAAAAAGTTTCACCATACCGGATCTAGTTCAGCGCCTCCTACACAAGATTCCGGTACAGCCAAATCTGGAAAGCACAGGCAGAAAACAAATACAAAGTTTTTGCTTGCACTACTACACAAAAAACTTAACCGAGGCGGTTATTTTTGGTTAACCGAGGCGGTTTCTATAACCGCCTTGAAGATAAGGTCACGGTTAATTGGCCTTAACCGGCCTTAGGAAACCGCCTCGGTTAAAGATAGGCGGTTTTTTAATAAAAACCGCCTCGGTTCTATTAACCGAGGCGGTTAATATAAAAAACCGCCTCTATCTCACCATTAATGGAGGCAGTTATTATAATATAACCGCCTCTGTTATGATTTTCCAAATTAAAAAAAATTATTTTTAGGTAATTTATATTAATCATTTAATATTTTGAAATATAAGCAGTATCACATATAGCTAATACTGATCATATGGAACACATAAAATAAGCGTTTAAAGGCTGAACATATATTACAAGAGATCTGATGTCAAACATCATTTGAAGTTCCACCATGAAGTTTAAATTACATGCACACAAAGTCACAAAGTCAAACACGTACACATAAGCGATATGAGAAGTTTATCACAAGCTAAACTAGTCGAAGATGTCCGGCAACACATAATCCCTCATATCTAGCATTGTTCTCCATTTGCGTAGCTTCTCATACTTGTCCTCAGTTGCTAGCTCGCTCTCTTCGTAGAAGAACTTGCCATCGACATGACAACATTGATCAGTTACAAACTTGCAAACGTCGGATATTATTTGACCGATGATCATCTTGTCGACCCTGCTCCTTTTCCACCATCCTTTTGACTTCTTCAGCTGTCGGTAGCTGTCGCTGTACTTCCCGCACGCCCTAAGGTACTCACAAGCATAGTATCCACATAGAAGCGACCCTTCGGGTTGTTTCGAAACCAATCGCATGAACGTTATATTTGTAATCCGAAATAGTTAGGCCATATGGAGAGCATGATGGGCGATGTAGTAGCACATATGAGATTGATGATATATATAGTTACCGGGAATTGGCGCCTCACTTTGAGTACGTGTTTGTACTTCAACTTCTTTTTCTCGGATCTCCGATCCAAGCGCTTGGGGTCTTCAAGGTACTTCCCCTAAGCAATCGTATGGAAACCACTCGTGTCAACATCAAAATTGATACAATTTATACGTGTAAATAAATGAATGTGATGTCACACTTACTATCGGACATAAAATTCAAAATCATTGTACGCTTTTTTGTCCGTTTTCCTCAGGGAGTCGAATACAACAGCCTTGCCATCTTGTGGGAAGATCATAAATACAATCCAGTGCCCCATGACGCCCAAGCTGCACCATCGAAACAATTTAAATCTCAACTCTTCAAATGTAAGAAGTGAAAACCCAATGGGTGGTATACATACACGTACCCGAACTGATGGGCGGCAAGGATACACCCATGTTCTTCGACCTTCTTCATGGCTTGGAGGATGTACTGTCCCTTTCTGAACCTTATCTCACTCCGTAGGCATGCTCTGGTTTCTACCCGCTGCATGGGGGTCAAGTTCACCAACTGCGGATCTGTATCCGGTATATCGTAGCCAATTATGGCCCTCTGGGTAATATGCATAGGAGAGAGATCGATAACATTATCTCTAAGCTCCTGATTTATATATGATTGCATCCTGCAGGCACAAGTCTTGGTCACGGCATTGTTGTATTCATTCAAGAGGGCATAGGGACAACGATGCAATGCTATAACAACTTACAATGCAAAAAGGGTGACTTGGGCGACATCGAGGTCCTTGCGCCGCAGCATCCTATGCATGTCGTGGAAGGTCACAGAGAAAAAGCAATCCTCTTCCAAGTGGAAGAACTCCTTGGGGACCCTCACAATGAATTCTTTCATTCCTAACTTGGCAGCATGCATGTACCATAGATGGAAGCGTCGAACCTCCCACGTCTCCTCCTGGACTAGGCGGCCCAAGGGCAACATGAACTTGCCATACTCGTAGTTGTCCCGGCAGTCGAGTTAGTGGCGGATCGACGGTGGCGTTCACAACCCGCAATCATGACGAGTGCAAATGTTGTTAGCACCATCATCACAGGCAAATATACTCTATAATTGAGATAAGCTTTGGAAAGTGTGTTAGCAATAGTACCTATCGAATGCCGTTGAGAAAGGGAGACTGTTTGCGATTTTATACGCCCCTCCAATTTGCGAGGGGTATATTCGGGGCCTGTCGTCCCCTCCTCATCTATTGGGCACTCTTTGGGTTGGCTTGGAAATGCACCTCTATTGTCCTCCTCATCTCGTTGGCTTCGGCATGAAGGGCACTCTTTGGGATGACTTGGAGGCGGCGTGTTGTGCTCTCGATGCAACCCCCTGCATCTCCTTGTGGGTTGTCTTTGTCGGGAGATGGGCTCCGTCGAGGACCGATGCCCGGACGCCATCGTTGTTGTTGCCACCGCCGCCGCCGCCGCCGTCGTCGTCATCACTTGGCCCGCCCGCCGGGAGACGATGACGGCCGTTGTCTCCCTTTTCAGACGATGTCGCCGAAGTGCTTGGCCGAAGCGTTGTTGCACCGCTTGCGAGTGGGAAACTCAAGTTCGTCTTGATCAAATTCATCTTTAGTGTACACCAAGAGCACTACGGCGTAGTCGGGCGGGATCGGCTTGCCGTCGTACATTTCTCCATCTTTTGGCGGCTTAACCTCTCCTTCTCCCACTTCTTTCTTCGTCTTCCCCGTCCGGCCAAAGGGCACCAAGAGCTTGCACAGTGTTGGGCGGGACTTTTTCTACTCATATAACCCTCTTCTTCCTGGTCCTGATCCGGAGGCGGGGCCCGCTTCTTTGTCGTCTTCATCTTCTTCTTTTTGGCACTCTTGAGGTGGGTCCATCGTCACCGCATCCATTCGACAACCAAAGATTCCTCTTGTAACGGCTCGCTCCGCAAATGGGGACAGCTCGCAAGTTCTCATATCGGCCTCGATATAAAATACGATGGTTTGGACAGGCATGGAACTTTTTAAGTTTCATCGCCAATCGGCTTCTTTGCCCAATAGGTATTGGCGGGCACCTTGTTACCCTCCGGGAATGTGTCGGCGAGGATACGTAATGCATCGTTGAAGCTAGTGTCGGACCACCCATGGCGAGCCTTGAGCATCGACATCTCAAGATTGAAAGCGTAACGCCGTCCCAATGCTTCGGACAACCATTGTGCAGGGGGATCTATTGCCGCCTGCTTCATCTCTCTAAAGTTCTCTAGCCACTTAGGATTCCCAAACAAGACGTCATCATGGTCTTGGCAGTTAGCGATTTTATCGAAGAGGTCCACATCTTCGGGGTCCAACCCCTCCGCCGGATTACCACCATCGTCAGCTGCAGTGTCATCCTCTGCCTGTAGCAGATCTTCAATCGTGATGTAATCACGACGATGCACATCATCATTGTCACCGGCGGCTGATGCTTTGGCTGCTGATACTTCAGGTTCTTCTCCATTTCCTCCGTCAATCATCGCCTATGTCATTGTCGTCGACGACTTGTTTTCTCTGGATGAGCAAGTAGTGGCGGCACTCGGATCTGATTCACCGTGATACTTCCAGACCTTATAATCTTTTACGAAACCAAACCGCACTAAGTGAGATTGCACCACGCTCTCACCATGTGCCAGAAATTCTTACAGCTATTGCACGGACAAATTATGAAATCTCGACCCACACTCGAGGCGATGCTTTGTCGCCGCGAGAATGAGCTTTCTCTTCACATGATCCAAGAAAGATGGATCTAGCCTCGATCCCTTGTACATCCAATCCCTTGCCATCCGCAACCTTGCACACGTACCATAAACATATATAATAAGGATGGGAGCTAAAAAATGCATGTATCTAAATCTAGATCTAAAGAAAAGAGAGAAAAAGAGAGAAAAAGAGAGAGAATGCACAAAGAGAGAAAAAGAGAGGAAAATATAGGTTTTGGAGAGTAAGAATCAACCTCTCGGTGCCACCTTTCACAAATCCAAGGGTTAATCTCCCCCTTAGGAGATGGTTCTTTCTCCTCCACTTAGATCTAGATCTAGATGTAGGGGGAAGAAAGAGAGGAGAGGAGAGAGGGGGAGAAGAAAAGGAGGGTTGGAGGGTAAGAATTGAGCTCTTGCGGTGCCCCTTCGCCTATTCCAAGGGCAAAACTTCTCCCCCTAGAAAATAGACAATTTTTGCGGTTTTGGAGCTCAAAACCCGCAAAAATGGAGGAGAAGCCGCGGGGAAGAAGAAGGAGGCTGCTGGTTATATAGAGCAGAGTTAACCGAGACGGTTTTTGTTAGAAAACCGCCTCAGTTAACGGTGTATTAAGCGAGGCGGTTTGTATTACAACAACCGCCTCGGTTAATCGTTAACCGAGGCGGTTTTTTATAACCAACCGCCTCGGTTAATGGCTATTAACCGAGGCGGTTTTTTTACACAACCGTCTCGGTTAATGTATTAACCGAGGTGGTTACGTTAGAGTAACCGCCTCGGTTAATGTTGATTAATGGAGGCGGTTTTGTTATAAAAACCGCCTCGGTTAATGCGTTAACCGAGGCGGTTGCTGCGGCTGGCCATTGCCTCGATTGGAAATCATTAACCGAGGCGGTTTTTTCTAAAAACCGCCTCCGAGCTCATTTTTGAAGTGCCTTGCAAAATCTTTTGTGTAGTAGTGTTGGATTATGGTTCAAGAAAAAATACTAACAACGGACAATTTGCAAAAAGAAGATGGCCACACCAGGAACATTGCGTCCTGTGCGGCGGTCCTATGGAAACCGGTTTGCATTTGGCCCTCTTATGCCCTTTCGCCAAGGCGGTGTGGAACCAGGTACTACTTTGGAAAGATTTCGACACCCAGATCACCAATGCACAACCAGAACCAGTGAAAAGGCCATACAAAAGGTGCCCAAATCGATGAAAAGGATGTTCAATGGAATGGTGATCTACACAATATGGAACATCTGGAAGGAGAGGAATAGGCAAATTTTCAATAATACTTCAGAGCCACCAATGCAGGTGGCCTACAGAGTAAGGGAGGATATTGTGTAAAGAAAGAGAGCCAGCTTAGAGAGGGCATAAAACCCACTTATTGAGTTTGGGGCCTTGGCTATGTTTTGTTTGCCTAGAAGGGCTCTTTCCCTTGTACATAAAACTCTCTTTTCTCTATTTTAATTAAAGGGCAGAGCTCCTGCCGTTATGTTAAAAAAAAAGTTTCACCACCAGGCTGAATGGCCTACATGACAGTAAAAAAAATGCATTCTCACGGTTCATGACATAAAAACCCTTCATAGAACAATAAGCAAAATATTATGTCTCCATTCCTTGTATATTGAATTTCTACGTCAGATAATCTTTGATATAATTAATGAAATTTACTTACAATATATGTCGAATAGGCCCTACCTAAAGTACCGCAAAAGAATGCGATACATAGATCTTATTAGACAATGGGTTTAATGTAAAGGAGGTGGATTAGATCGCTGGCACTAATCTCAGTCGGTTCTATGTCATGCATTAGCTGCACGACATCACAGAAGGCTTCTCCGATCCGTCACGCATGACCAGGTTCATATATTTGGTTCAAGTGATGAATATGAAAGGAATTCATATCAGCAACCTAACTATCTAATTTTTTAGTACATTACAGTGCATGTGTATATGTGTTTAATATATTTGTGCTTGCCTATTCTGTGTTGCAGGAAGAAGCATAAATATAGATCAATTTTAGGCTATTTCTTCCTGAATTCGTCCATTGACCAAGACCAATTTTTCACCTTTTTTTCCCCCTGAATTCGTCCGAGTTGGCCAATTTTGGGTGTGAAGAACATAGATGATTATCCAGTGAGTATGAGTCCCTTTCGAAGGGCAAGAATGCAAGTATGTGAAGTCGGATAGCTGAGCAAGCATTTACCTACTAGTACTAGTGACCTTTTAGTTGACATATGTGTGCTGCCGGCATCGCCATTTGTTGACTTGTTCTTCACCTTAATTAGCCAGTGGATAAGAGGATTGAGTCATTTTCTCTTTGTCCACCGTGGCTCCTTTGCAGAACATAAAAACATAAAAATCAGTCTCGAACTCTTGTCTTGTGCTCTTCTATTTTTGATTCTTCGTCCAACACTGTTAGATTATCCGTTCAGAGTGAGTACACCTTTGCCAGTCTGCTTCAAAGAATTCGTGTTGCTGAACATTTAAATGGCGAAGTTTTATGGCATGAGTGCCACTGATAAGCCCATATGCTAACGAGTTCTTCCCCCCTAGAGAAAAAAGAGACTCGAGTCGTTTTCTTTCTTTCACCCTGCAGTCACACCTCATTAATTATAAGTAACCTCAAATATCACAGCTTATTTGCGCACTTCCATATTTGATTCTTTCATCCAACTCACTACTGTTGATAACCATCCTATTCCCAATTGCCATCATATGTGAATTTCTGTGACTTTTGTGCCACTGATAACAACACTATTTTGGAAACGTCCTAAGACCTGACACCAATCTCAGAGTCACATTCTTATATGCACTTTTCTGATTGACTCCAACAGTGTAAGGTTAGAGATCTATCTAGTACGAGTTCCTTCCAAAATTATTTGGGTTTTTTGCACTAATAGGCGAACTTTTCTGACTTTGCATTGCATAATCGTCTAGTAGGACTGATCGACAGCGCTACATATTTGTCCAAGAGTCCTGTAAGGTTTATCCATCCGATACGACTGAGTTCCTTTCGATCTTTCGATCGAAATTAAATCAGTCCATTGGGTTTCTGCACCACTTGGTGAACTTTCGTGACTTTTGTGTTACGCATAGTAACGGCATTCAGCGAAGAGGTCTCCATCCCTAGCAGCAAACAAATTTGGACTCATTTTCATTGAGTCCACTATGCCTGCAGCCTACCTCTTTCCTCACACTTAGAACCAATCTTGAACTCTCCCCTTCTTTCGCTTTTCTTTATCTTTCGCTCTCGCATCCAGCACTGTGTAAGTTTTATCCATACAGTATGAATGTGATTAGCTTTGAAAGCATAGGATTCTAAGAATTCGGATCGCCAAACAATACCACTACGTACTCTGTTCTATCCTGCATTATTGTGCATCGTTTTCTCGCAATCGACCTTAGTTTCTCCCTTGCGCCTTAACTGCGAATGGACGAGATTTTCTTCTGAAGGACAGTAACATCAGTATATCTTACCGTGTAGCTATTTATGCAGTGATGTGTGTGGTGTGCATGACTGGCCAGTGTAGTACTCAGAACTGCTGAACTGGTATACTAGGCGTCTAGGTCGTGTAGTTGTGTACTAGGTTTGGGTTGGATGCCTCAGTAACCTGTCAACGTATATGTATATGCTCACTTAAGTATTTAGACTGGAAAATCTGGTGGGCCATCCAATTGTAGGTAGATAGATAGCAGGCTTCAGACTTTCAGAGTAAAATAAGACTGAACTTTTTTTAAGGATAAGCATTGACTTAAGGATAAGCATTTGATACTCTCTTTAGCCCACCTTTTCTGGATACTCAATATTATTTCAGCATGCTTGTGGTGCGCGTAGAGTTGTGTCTATCTCAGAGGACAAAAGCAATGGCCTTGGAAACATTATTAAGGAGTATCTTGCAGACCATATATATTCAGATCAACAAGCATAAATGGTGTCGTTGGGTTTTTTTATTAAAACAGAAGAAAAGAAGGATGCATAGAATCGGGTCCACAATCCACATTCATAAATACCACCAGCGACGAGTTTTTGTTGAAATTGAAGTTCACCACCTGCAATGCAATGTATGTAGGGCGTTGCATTATTCTGTTTGTTGTGGGGGCGTCCGGGTATGCCAGATTGCCATCCAAATCATATGCAAATTTGACTTTAGGTATGTGTACAGTTGAAATTGACCGTCTTTCGTCTATGCTAGTACTACTCATCCTGTTGCCAGGCCCATATACGTACGTGGCCATCAATTTCTTGGTCCCCAAATAAAACCATGGTTTGGCGCCACAGTTTTAATTGGCTGGCACTGCACTGCACCCAAACAAACAAATTAAAGGAGCGAGAGCTACTAGCGGAGAAGTGGCATAAACCAATCAGTGCTAGTTGTGACAATAATAATGCAGAGCAACTTGAATATGTGTAGGTGTGACAAGTTTGATGATGCACTCCTTACACTGCAAGTCATAAGCAAATATATGCAACGCATGCATTCAGGACCATGCGATGTTGTGATGTCCTTGTCTCACGGAAAGAAAAGAAATGAAATGAAAGGAGAAACAAATAAAGCAGTGAGATGTCCTTGTTTGCTGAGAGGCGAGATGACTGAAGATATATATAGAACACGGAGTCGGACGGGACCATATATGCGTTGGCCATTCGATCTATCTATCTACTATGGTATAATGAATGTAGTAGTGAGGAGTGTCGTCCTTCTCGGATGATACGCAATCGATCTGAGGACGACGACGCTCTGGCGCGTCTAGATGATGAATCCTCTTTCATAATCCACGGTGAGTGATTAGTCTGATAGATGGAAGGGCACCGCCGACGACTTCCATTTGTTTGGATGTGTGAAAATTCATGTTCGCAAGGAATCATATGTGACCAACGCGACGATTTGTCACTCCAATATTATCTATCTATCCATCCGTCGGTACGCAACCAACCATTGCTGCCCACTGCCCTGGGTGAATTATTGAAGCTCCATCAGGCCGGTACTGACGAATTCTGAATGGGATCGGATCGGAGGAGGCCTACGAGTACTACCTGATGATACACCTGGTCGGCCAATTCGAAATCTGAAGCTATACCACAGTGTCATGGGCACCTTTATTTGTCGCCCACTGACACCATGCATACATTATTAGCAAATGGAAAAGACCGGCCTACCTCTATCTAAATTAGGGCGGACAGGGACCTCTCGTTTTGCATTGCATTGGTCACTCTGCAACATGGATGGTCATCACAAACCTGCTGCAAGATCATATCGACTCGTAGGTCAACGCCCTGCATGTGGCTGTCCCTGTTTTCGATCGATCGGTTGCACCAGCTAGCACCGGTGTGTGTGTGCTTGCACTGTTCCAGGGGGTTGAAGAAAATTAAAAGGCGAGACGACGAACGGAGGAGAGGAGAAGACAATCAAGGTCTGATCTGATGCCATTGCCATGTGTTGTCTGTCCATCTTCTTGCTTGACACTGACAGTCTGCCTGCCTGCACCTCACCTTCCTTCACAATCACAGATCGATCAGAGAAGACAACCGAGAGAGATGTGCCTGAACGTGCTTAGCGGGCCTGTTGCGCAACGGGCTACTTCAACCACACGGCCCGGCCCACGAAACCTAGCGGACAAGGCGCGAAGCAGGAAGGTGAGGCGCAGGCAGGAGAGCCCACGGGCGGCACACCACGGGTAACTGGGCCCAGCAGGCCAACGCAGGCCGAAACACACAACACCGTGATTGTTTCATGTTCACGGTACACCAGCTCGCCGCTCTTTGCCAATTGCATATTTTCAAGGGGCTTGAGTATTTTTACTCCTACTTTGCTGACCGTTTGTGATTTTTTTTTTTTTTAACTTTGTGATTTTACCTCTATTTTTTTATAACAAAGAAAGAGTTTATCTCTAGTATGTTAAGTACCTATAACGGTGTTAAATTAGACAAATGGGCAATTTTGCCCATACGTTTGTATCCCTATTTTTTATATTACGAATGTTTTTACCCCTAGTTTCAGACAGTAAGTTGACATATTTTCTACAGAATTTTTAAAAAAATTTTGACAACATTTCTACTAATAATCCACATGAACGCAATTTAATATCACACAATTTCATCATATAAAACAGATCCATGCAACATGTCACCATAGTACCGCAATAGAAGCCAACATAAAGGTCCAAATTACATGTCAAATACTAACATATAGGTCTAAATGACATGTTAAACAAAAGTAGGAGCTAGTAGTGAGTTGTCCAGCCAACTACAAGTGATCAACACATCAGCCATCTAAATCTAACAAAGTAGCAAGCCTCCCAGAAGTTGCCCTTCTTCTACTCCTTCTTGTTCCCCTTCCTGAAGCACATGCGCACTTGCACTTGATATGCAAAAGAGAAGAGTAGAATGAAATCTTCTCTTTGTTGGAGAAAATTGCGGTGGCCCCCTCAAAATCATTTATCTGAACATTGACGCATACTAAACCCCTCTCTACATTGGTTAGAAACCACTCTAATAGATTTTCATCATATTTTATTTCCACAGAAAAATTCTCCAAATCACGCCACAAGGTTATGTACTGCTTAGAACCCCACAAGCAATGCTCAGCAATGAAATCAACTAGCTGCAGCAGCCCAAAGCTATTTGTGTCCACAACCTTGGTGGCAAAGTTCTACCTTGCCACCATGTTTTTGGACCACCGTCTGGCAAGCTGAAAAAAGAGCGAACTCTAACAACTTCCAATTTACTGTGATTTGTCCTACAAATCATAGCAGAAAATAAATGAGAACACATCACCAATCGCTGAATCACACATCTAAAAAATCAAAGAAAATACCTGGTCTCTTGAGAGCTTGCCGCCTCTTCTATGGTGGCTATTTGAAGCTGTGCAAGAGCCTTGGGAGTTGGGGGCGGGGCTAGGGGAGGGATAGCCGGTGAGGTCCCCCAGCCGCGCCACCGAGGGCGTGAGCCAAGGGGATGGAGTCGCGCAGATGGCTGCTTGACACCCGTAGGTGAGGGGGCCAGCCTCAGGCGGACCTCCTGCTTGGTGCCCCAGCCTAGTGCCCGCACGATAGAGGATGGAGGAGACCACTACGGCAATGGGGGAGGGGCTATGCGCAATGGAGGATGCAGAGCCGTGCCACCACTCACCAAACCCTAGCTGCTGATGAGGACTGCCACTCGGACTTCGTTGAGCACGCACGAAAACAGGATGAAGACCAACGGAACCAATTGAGAAAGAAAGAGACACATGGGTACCAATGTCTTTTCTCATAGGTGTCTTTTCCTTTTTATTTTTTTCTAATTTAATCAATCAATTTCTGATGATGTTACAAAGTAGGGACAAACTGTAGCTCCAGTTAAAAAAATGAGGGTAAAATCACAGTTAAAAAAGAGGGGCAAAATCACCATTGGCTTATAAAGTAGGGGTAAAAACACTAAAACCCGTTTTTTCAAACACCATGGAGGAAGAGGAAGAGGAATTCTCCATCCTCCGTTGTAGCAAAGAGGCCGGCTGGCCGACCTCAATGAGATCAAGCATTTCACAAGCATGGATATGGTTTGTTGATATGGCAATTAAAGATAGCAAACCAAGTCTTCCTATACTTTTTAATAATACTTTTATAAATGAAATTTATATTTGAATCCCTAAAAAAGTATTCTTATTTCTAACCCCTTTGGCCGCCGTGCCAAACTATGCATGTGGCACGATAGAGGCACCATGATGACAGCCCCCAGGGCATGGGCGAGCAGCATGGACATGGGTGGGGCCCACCTTGCCGTGCCACCATCGTGGCAGGGGTGTTAGGACAAGCATCCCGAATAGGTTCGAGAGATAAAGGTTTGTGAAGAACCTCGGTGAACGTTCCATGTAGAGATCCTTAGATGAAGGTCTCATGCAGAGGTCCCACGACCAAGGCCTGGAACAAAGGTCCTTGGACGAGGGTTTGGGTCGAAAGTCCTTAAACAAAGGTCCAACCAGAGAAGGTCACCCGACAATCAAAGGTCTGTAGATAAAGGCTGACCATTGAAGATCTGTCGACAAAGGCTCAGGTGAATGTTCCAAAAGAAAACTTTGCACTGAAGGCTCCATGATGGAGCCTCCATGGAGAAGGCTTCACGGAGAAGGCTTCATTATGGAGCCTCTCATAGAACCTCTGTGATGGAGGCTCCAAAAACGCAAGAGGGGAGAGAACTTTGGCAGACTATAAGGGGGCGGGATACGTTAGGGTTTGCATATGAGTGAGACAGAGAGTCCCCATGCCCTCAAGCTCATGGCATTATGTGTGTATGCAATGATAATTTACAAGCGCTCTTTTAGTGGAGAGGATTTCACAAGCTACTACACACTATCTTCACGGGGGAGTTGGCCCAATATTCTCTTAGTTGGGAGGTATCACAATTTTTCCATGTCCTCTTTTGCTATAGTTTGGATACTCTATGCTATTCCTAACTCCCATGTGTTGCTATGATTTTTTGAGTTTCTGACAAAAACTAAGTTCTAATTTAGAAGCTAAATTTTAGAATGTCCAAATCATGCATATAGCAAAACATAGACTTAGAATGTCCAAATAATAGCAAAAGCAAAAGTTTAGACTTGGCACTCGAGCCATAGTAAAGAATGGGATTTTAGAATATCCAAATCATAGCAAAACTTTGGACTTGGAAAACATTGAAGTGTCCAATCCGTAGAGAAAAATAGTAAAGATAATGAAATTGAGGGAGAAAGAGAGCAAGAAGGCATGGGCCCATGTGACACCTATATCAGCTATCGTGTCACCGCGGCGGTGCATGTGGTGCGGTAGGGAGCCACATCGGTAGCCTTAGTGTGACATGGCCACGGGTGGGGGTCGCCCTACCGTGCTACATGCATGCACTAGAGTGGCAGCGTTGTTCTGCTGGTGTAGCCAAAATGGTTAAACAAAACCTACTGATTATATAACTTAAGAGTCATCATACCCCTGCATATACTCCCCTAATAGGCTCAAAGATGATCCATATCTCAACAGACCAAAAACGGTGATGCAACATTGGAATATATTATGGGGACCTGACTTGTTTTGACAATTCCTGTTGACTCATCGAATTTGGACCTCAATCAAATTCATTGGTTAGCTTATGAAATTAGATTTCTATCCTTATGTGTATAGTTGAGGAGTCCAAATGCGTTATAGGCATCCAGTTTACTGTGGATTGGTCCTAAAAGTTGTTGGCACTCTTTCATAATACCAGGTTGTTATCCCAGCAATGACATCAGGAATGGGTATTTAATCATGCAACTAACTTAGAATATAAATAAGGTATCCACAAGCACATAGATAAAATACCATTATAGCATTTTATCAGGACTAATTCTAGATATCATTATTTATATTTTACCACTAGGAAGGTCTTTTTGCTTTATATAAGAATGTGATAATAGCTTAACTTATGATGGATGAGTATAACCTGGTCCTCAGTATTCAATACAAGGGTAAGTCACAAGATAAATGATAATGATAAGTATAAATTATCAGCATCAATAGATAAAGACTCCTAACTATATCATTAGGGTTACTAGTAGAATATCAAGAGATATTCCTAAGTTATTCCTAGTTACATATCAATGTATACTATGATTAGTGCAATTATACTTAGTAGTCATCGCTAAGAATTAACTTTATATTTATCTATAGGGGAAATTACTAAGGAAATTTGAGAACATAACACGCCCTTCCTTTGTAACCACATACTACTAATCCTACATTTGAGGGTGGAATATAGACTCAATAGGAATATTACACCCGCGATCTACAACTAAACCCCGAATATAGGGTGGATTCATAGGTAAACAACGTATAAGTACCACGCTTACACAATGTCGACCACTCACCCAATGTACATTTAGATGAGCACTATACGAACCTATGAATAAGTAGGACGATAATCTAGCTATACTAAGGATATAATCGGAGTAGACAAAGAACATAATAACTATGAATAAAAACATTAAAAATAATATCAATTCAATTATAGCAAACATATAATGTGTATGAGAGAGAACAAAGGTGAAAGAAGGTAAAGAATTATACCAATCTACGCTCTTGATGGAGTTAGAAATCCAAACAAGTGCTTGCCTCCCTCTAGTTCTATCTAGCTATCTAGGCCCTAGCTAAGGAATTATGGTTAGGGTTTCTAGCTAATGATCTAACTCTAAATGAATGAAGTGCCTCTTCAAATGAGCCGCTCTCTTCCCGGGGTTCTGCCCTGCTTTTATAGCCTAGTGGGATAAACGCGAGCCATCGGATCAACAAACCGATTTAAGAGGATGGCTGAGATTCATCCCAAAAGGCGGTGGGACGCGTGGGCGAAGCGAGCCGCGAGGTGGGCCAATCTGGGACCAACCAGCCTCATAGGGGGACCGGCCGGCCCCCCGGGGCCTATTCTAGCCCCGCTTCGGCGTGGTGTCTCCTAGAACCTTCTTGTGTTGTCTTGCGGTCCGATTTCATATTGTATGCTCTGATATCATTCTGGATTTATGTCTTTTCAAATTTATACCTGCAGAAACAGTAATTCACCAAAACTTTTGGAATTCTATCAATGCAAACCTTATGTCTATATTGATGATTGCAATTATGTCCTTTCTGATAGCTAGTTGATGGATAATTTTGTTACTTAACGACTGTCAACAAAGGCTCCACACTTTCTCCAAGTATTCAATGTAATTGATTCTTAAAAAGTAATCGATTCTTCTTAAAACAATGGAAAGGATCGCTTTTTGCCTCTAAATTTAATTGTTACATTCAAGCTCCAGTCATTGAACCTTGCATAATGGTTAGAGGATCAGCGGGTGTATCTGAAGAAGTGGTGTCCTAATCAAACTGGTGACTAGATGTACTCAAGAAACCTTAGAGAACACAACGGAGAAGATGGGGAAAAAAGCTTGAAAACTCAGTTCAATCTAGACATGTCCGGTGTGCAAACTGGACTTGTCTGGTATGAACCTCAACACAAAGTTAAAGTGAACTATAATTTAGAAAGAAAAAGTATACCATATGTTCGAGGATTCCACTAGGAGTTGGTGTAGTGTTCCAACTTCTAAGGGTACAAACTTTGAATACATATGCTCAAAAAATATATTTGTGCGGCTAGAACTATCCAATCTGTTCTGTTAATGGTAAAATGTTTAATGTCACCAAGGTTAAAACTTAGAAGAAAACGATATGTCTGTTTCAGTGTATGCACATAACATCCCAACTAATAATTATATTTCAGCTAGGATTTAAAATCAAACCAATGATATGAATTGGCAACCGGCAAGAGCTAATTTAGTTTAATTTAGGGAATGGAAATATCTGGCCGACAGGTGGTTAACAAATCTATTCGAGCTGCCAAGAGCTCAAGCTACTAGTACCAGTTAAGAGACAGGACAAACTTGGCACCCATAACAAAATGTCAATTAAAAGCTGCGATGGATTATGTTGAAAAGAACTGAGATGGATCGTCATGCATGCATGCATGCCCCCTAGAGCAAAGTCAGACGCCCATCATCTTGAATGAATGTTATGCAGTTGGCTTATTCTTGTCAAGTGGTGGATAATGACTGTTTCGAATAGACGGCTGAGTGATCGCTGGCCACTGGTGATAACATACACTTTTAATTTATTAGTCTTTTATGAGCCAAAAAGTAGTTAACCAGCGTTTGAACAATGAAATCCAACACTCATGGTGTGCATTATTGTGTTGCTTGCCAGTTGCCACTGACTTTGTGTCATTTGTGTCAAAGTTCAAACATTAAGCGTTCTTCATCGATCAAGAGTGGAGGAGGGGGGGGGGGTGGTGGTGGATGCATGCGCACCTCTGCTCTCCGTTTGACATTTTGGGCACCATGGTTTTTAAATTCGCTTGCCTCTTAGCACCTCCTGCAGGACAATTTTGCTTGATTCTTACGGCTCGTTTAGATTGGGAGAGAAACCATGCACTCCGTTTGACATTTTCTGCACTTATATTCCCCGTCGTTGTCGACTCAGTTGTAGATTTTGAAAGAATTCGTGGCCAACTCATCATCATGTTTGGCGATGCGCGCCAAGTTGGCGCTGCGACTTGCGGGCTATCGGTTTTAATTTGTGGTGGAAAAATGGAGCCACGCATGGAGCGGCGTAAGCATGAGATGGGGCTTTCATGTGCTGGCTCTGGAGGCCCTTTTTATTTCCATTTGGCCAATATCTAGCTCCAATCCGAATATCATATCCAAAATAAAAAAATAAAACTGTTTAAATAAAAGGAACATAAGAAGCTGCCAATTTAACTTTTTTTTTTTTGTGTTTGTTTGTGCATGGTGATACCTATTATCTGCACTGCTATACTATAACTAATCTATAAGTTTCAAAATCTTTTGTTAATCAGAAAAAATTAAACAAAACATGTCAGTATCCTTAAAACTCAATCACTAGCAACTATAATACCTTATAAAGGTATAATTATGAACAAATATCATGGTTATGCCCGTTCTATGATATAAGGCAGCCCAATGTGGTCCCGAAGTGTGATCATTGGCGGCTGGCTCCCTTTTTCTTTTCAGTGGGAGATAAAGCCTGGGATGCATTCTTGGCGATGCATTCTTGGCCATGGGCTTGCTTCCGATCAATGTTGTAATGGCAATTCAAGCATGTGGTGGCATTGGGCTGCCTGATCCGATCGAGGGAAGCATGGCAGTTGTCCCCGGATTTGAAAGGAATGCCACAGTGTGGAACTGCATTATAGACAGTGGTCGTGCATTCCATGAATATTTGGTTATTAGAAGAGCGTTAGGTACTATACTGATGTCATCCGGCCGGGGCAGTGCACTTGCTAACATATGTATGGTAAATGCAACTACATGGACCTTGCTTGACACATGGATGAGACGATCAAGACACTTCTAAAATGGTCTTTCATATCCCCTTGATGAATGTGTGTATTACGTACGTTCTTAACCACTACGTACCTCTGTACACACCATCCAGATATATGTGTGTGTATGATATGAGCTAATCATCATATATATACTAGTATAAACAAAGTGATGGTTGTGTTAAGTTGTTTCGTGTCGCGTACGTGATGATGACAGGACATCGTTAATGGAGAGAAGATTTGTCACTCGATTTGGACACAAAAGTTTGTTTTGTCCAATAATTGACAAGTGGCGAGATGATGGACTGAAGACTTCACGCCACTTTAGGCCATGTGATTGGATGAAGATGTGCTTTTAAGAGTCGTGTCATCGCCTGCCATCAGCAGTAAACGACTAATCAACTGCTCCGTGGTCTACGGATTAGGGTCAGGAAACAATAATGCAATATACTATGCATCCCAAGGTTGTCTTAGTCAAAATATAGCCCCTTGCGGTATCTGTTAGGCCGGAACGGTCTCTCTTGCATTTTTAAACTTCTATTCTTAATACTAATCCATCAACCTGTGCTCCGGCTAAAATTTTAAGAGATATATCTTTTAATATTAAATTTTATATTTTTGTTTTTTCTTTGTGTTTATTTTCTACAAAATAGACGTAATAGACACATCATGTATGCTTACTTCAATCAAATATTAATGCTAATAACACATACATGCTTTATGATTATTTAAACAATTTCAAATATAAGTTGTTGATAATTTTTAGACGTAGATTTGTAAAGATATTTAAATTTTTAAATAATAAGATAAAAATTGCATTATATAGATTACCTATCATAATAAGAGTACATTAGTATTTAGATATAAATTTTTTACTTTATGTTATTTTATTACATAATAGCTGAGTTAGGTAATTATTTAGGAATTAGAATAGATCTTATAGTTACTGTTATTAATGGTATTTTTTAAGGAAATTATTAATGTGATTAGGTTAAACGGAATTGATGATCAAATGTTTCAAATTTTTGTGAGAACTTTTAGGTTCTATATTTTGTTTTTTTATCGTATCTCGTGAGGATTAATATGGAGGCTCCATTAGAGATATCTAGTTAGACTTTTTAGCATTTTTTTGTAGCATGATATGTTTTTAGATAAAAACTTAATATTAACATATATAAACCCTAGTCGCATCGTATTATGTGACTTCATTAATAATAGTTAGCTTTCGAGTTTTAATTAACTTAAGTAGAAACTCTAGTATTTTTCATATTTTTTCAAGATTCATTTTTTAAACTAAAAGGAGTTTAGGTCTTACCAATATTGGTTCACATATTATTTAAATTGAAGCTCAGATTGTACTACTTGTTAAATTTGTTATAACACTTATATTATCAATAGTGAAATGATTTAATGTTTCACTTAAAATATATAAAATTATTTAAAATAATAAACTATGAAATTAATTTTCATGTAAATTATCGATGTCATGTTATTATTATGTAGTTTGTGAATTAAACTTTTTATTCTTTATAAGAAATTTGAAATATTTATCCTATCGTATAAATATTTACTTAGTATATATGACAAAACATAATATATGGTTATTTTATGATAGTAGAACTTTAAAATTTATAATTTTATAAATATATATCTATGGATATTGATTTTTTAATAAAATATATTAGTGTTTACCTATAGATTTGAGCGATATTTTTGTTTATCTTTTATAATGGCTATAGATACAAATGTAAAGATAATACTTTATATTCTCTTTTATAATAACATGTATAGATAGGTTGGATGTAAATTTAGGATGCTATTTTGCATTAACTTTCATAATTATAAAGGTGGGTAATATATAAAAATTAATACCATGTATTTAAAATTATCTTTTATAATGATAGATCAGAAATCTAAATACAAAGTTAGAGGGTTGTTTTAAATTATTATTTTTAATAGCAAAAGTTGAGTAATTTAGACATAATGTGAGGGGTTTATTTTAATTTATTTTTATCATAATAGTAAAGTGGGTAATTTAGATATAAATCTAGGAGTTATTTTGATTTACTTTTTATAATGATAGATGTACGTGGGGAATTTGTATATAATATTAGGGGGTTATTTTGGATTATTCTTTATAATGACAGTTGGGCAATTTAAATACAAAATTAGGGGGTTACTTTATGTACCTTTCATAATGGTAGGTGGGTATTTTTTTTTTTATAAATTGCAACATATCCGATGGCTATTTCAACTTGATGGTTAATGTCTATCAAATTAAAGGCTAGATGTTTCGACTATTGTGGGAATTTCTAGAATTTATCTTTTTTCCTAGCGCGTTTGGTGAGAATCAATGTGGTACCTCCATTGGGGCCTCTAATTAGTAATAGTAAGATAATAATACGCAATGGTCTTGCGTATTCGAGAAAAAAAATAAGAGGATCAATTCTTAGGTATATCCAGAAAAAAGTTTCTACGTTTTATGTTCATCTGTTTTTCTATTGATTCTAGATGGCCCTGTACATATCTTGTAAAGGTAAGTATATATCTACTCCTTTCATACTTGGTAATTTAAGACAAGACTTAAGTCAAACATTAGGAATATAAATCATAAATAAATTTTAATTTGTTGAGTTTAGAAATTCAGAAACCATAGATTTGGCTTGGAAAAAAAACTTTCATAAAAATATACAACCAGCTGGAAAGAGTGTCTTTGGAGTTCAGAGTATATATTGTGATATATCAGCGCCTCAAATGTCCACTTTAAATGGAGACAATAATGATGATTCTGGACGAAATTGACCTGGTTTTTAGTGTGTGTCCAGGTGCAGAAAGTCGCGATGCTGGCCCATATCAACTTCCATAGAGTACTTGAATTCTCAAGAGGTTTTGTGAGATCCAGAAGACCATGTAATTCGATGTCAATTGACAGCTCCATGGTCTCTGTATCCTTATCCACTATGGATAAGTCGACGAATGGCCGGTGCTAATCGTGAAGCAACAGCTAGCAACGACATACAAGCTAGCCAAAACCCTTTGTTTGGCGCCACACGATCAGCGCAGGTCTTGGTCTGTCGAATAAAACCGAGAGGCGAGAGTCGAAAGTTGTTGTCACCAGTTCACCACACCTAATGATCACAAGGAAACATGGGCGGGCCTAGCTATATGCAAAGGTATTCAATTGAATACCCAAATTTTCTAGCAAAAAAACTTATACGTGTAGTGTATATGTGTATTTGTACTGAAAAAAGGAAGAAATAAAAGTATAAATGAATAATCTGTGAATATTTCATTTCAAAACATTGCTACTCTATCTCTCAAACCCAACAAGATGGCCAAATACATCGCACATAACCTGTGTATCTCTCTTTCTCTATCTGTGTTTGACTCCCTCTCCTAATTTGATGAATTGGCTTCATATCTTCCCGACCGCAGGCACGAGTACTAGAGGTTCAAACCCTGGCATCCACTATCCAGGGTGACCGACGACATATGTTACCAACACTGAATTGACTTGTGGCCATCAATTAGGAAAACAACCCTGGCCCTTTGAGGTTTAGCTGGATTAGCATCAATTCTATCATCCTCCTATGCGGAAGGAATGCTAGTTAAGTAGACTCTTGATCAGAAGTTGAGCCAAATGTCATAGTATCATGCATGTTTATTAGGCTCCAGTATGTTGCCATTTTTCTATGTTAAACTATTGATATCTTTTATATTAGATAATTTCAAATTATGCTCATGCTCAATTATGCACTATATATTGTGCAATTATACCTATACAACGTTATACATGTCAAATATTAGTCTTTAATCATCAAAAAAAAAATTTATATCCCTTCACATTTTGAATACCCACCCTAAAAATCGGCCTGCCACTGTCGATCATATGACACCTTTGCATATTATATATACTAGGACGCATGTGTGTTGCAATGGAGAAAAAATTATCAAACTTTCATGGAGAATAACAATAGAAATGGTACAAACTTATGTTTTACCCTTTTCAAAAAATTTAAAGGCTATACATTATTTTATGATGACCATCATCCATAATATATGCTAATATTGGTACAATATGACAATGTACGATTCATACTACGTGTCTTTGTATGTGCTTCCTTATATCTTATGTCTTGGACTTTTTACATGTCTTGTAGATCATCAACATAGCTTCTGAGGTCTTGATTGAGGTGATAATCATCACTTACCCTCGATGCCCTCTAGCTCCACGCACGGGCCCTACATGCTAGCTGCAGCTTTGTTTCCTCCTCCCCTCGAGGCCCTCACAGCGAGCACGAGCCCAAGGATGCCGGTGGTCCTCATGGCCTAGTAGGTCGACACCACCGATGCTCGTGCACTTGCTATGTTTGCATAGAACGGTGATCGCACACCAACTTCTCGTGTTTTGTCAATGTCTCTTTTGAGATTTGATTTTATGCTGTTTTTTTTTTTTTTTTTTTTTTTTTTTGCATTGTGTGTTGGGATTGAAACATCTTGTCATGGGGGACTCTCATGCGTGACGAAGGCCACGTGTCCATTAAGAAATTTGTACTGATTTGTTCTGGGTTCCAGCCGTCTACAGTGTTGGAGCCAGACTCGATATAGGTAAGCTCAACAACTAAAAAGTAGTTAGGGAGATGCGAAAAAAGACAACAATTTTTCTGATTGGCTTATAAGCTGGCTGATTAGCTGAAATAGATGATATTTTGTGAGGAAAATTACTATTCAAATGGTTATTATTAATATTAATATTAATAATAATAATAATATTATTATTATTACTACTACTACTACTACTACTACTACTACTACTACTACTACTAAGTACATACATAAATAGAGATTCCATGCCTGCCTGCCTTGGAATTAGGCTACTGGGCCTGTGAGCCATGGAGACTTTTCGGCCTTGCTTTGAAGTAGGCTACTGGGCCATGGAGACTTTCAATCGAAGAGGCAGCTTCGGTGCAACTACGCCGGGGACCGTTTCGTGCGTAGCAGGAGTTGACCTGCATGCATTCTTGATCACTTCTTGATCAGCGACTAATGGAATCAGTAGTTTACTCTAGCAGTCCAGGTACAAGTGCAGGCTAGACCGTTCAATGCACATGTTCATGACTAGAGAAGATATATAGTGCTACCACTAGCAGGATGTAGAACTAGAATTTACGTACATGAATCTTGATTTCACAATAAATGTCTTTTGAGCATTTTTTTTTAAAAAAAGTAATGAACGGGAAATTTACCAAGATTTATTAAGAAAGAAATATAAAAGATAAGACCTTGTCACAAGATGAGAAAAGAGCAAGAGACTCATTTTTAGCCTCATTGTCTGTAAAAGAAACTTTCTTAAGTTTAGTTTGGATGCCTTCATGTTAGGATGATAGGTTCGGTTTTGGGAAGATATCTAGTTCGAAGACCAATTCCTGAAAACCACCCAACATTGTTGAATTTGCTTGCAGGAAACAAGCAAAGGTTGCCGATGTAATAAGCACGATTCCAATTAATGTTGAGATTAGAAGGGCTTTAGTGGGAGACAAGCTACTATAATGAAATCAATGAAATCATCTAGTAGCAATTGTGGCTAATATTAACCTACAACATGATAACGATGGTCTTGTTTGGAGACTAAATAAAACGGGTCGTTCATAGTTAACTCAATGTATAACCTGATCAGTGATGGCATAAAATTAAGCTCACAAGTAGTTTGGTGGCTAAAGATTCCTTTCAAGATTCAAATCTTTCTTTGGTTCTTTAAAAGAGGTACTATTTTTTGTGGTAAAACTGAAACCATCCAAACACCTTTTCTTTCGGTGCTCACATGCCATTTTTTATGGAGAGCAGTTCACATGGTGTTAGGAATTAATCCGTCTCAAAACATGGTTTAGTGAATGGTATTCTTTTAAAAGATAAATTTTTTTTGTCCCTTTTACTAGTAACTGCAGAGACAAATCCTTGAGATTGACGAAGTACATTGTAAACACTCACAACGCACCCACACTGACCCCCTTAAGAACGCACGCACGTAGACCCTAGCCCTATGTGCATCTTCAAAGACTAGGCCGATAAATTTTTGAGATTGACAAAGTCATCATAGACGTCTCGCTACCAATAAGAACGTCGTCTGCTATTGAAACCGCAATGCCGTTAAATCCTAAAATGTTTGTTCCCATGGAGAGTCAAACCTAGAACGTAAGGTATGATAGCACTGAGGCTCCTGTAACCACTATGCTATAGGCCCTTTCACCAAATTATTGTATTCTGTTCAAAAGAAAAAAAATACAACCATATTAGCACTAATAATCTAAGACAAACCAAGCTCTCTATAGCCACAAAACGGTAAATGGGAAACTGGACAATTCAGTCCCAGGTTACAAACAGCAACTGCGGCTTGCTCCAGTTATTACACCTGTTTTTTCAAAGAAATACTATAACTAGTTTTGGCTCTTAACATTAGCATTTCAAAAACTATGCATTTGGTTGCTCGTACACCTAGATATAAAATCAGAAAGTAATATTTTGTTGTGGTGGTTCGTTACTTCTTACCGATAGTTGTCGGATCATGGAAGTGATATTTAAGCAAGGGACTGTCAGAAAAGAATTCTTGCTGTGCATCAGAAAGCAAGGGACTGTCAGTCTGTCACAAACTCAGTGTGCTGTGCATCATTGCTGTGCATCAGAAAAGACCATGTATTTTTTAAACTTTTGGCAAAAATGGAAATGCATGGTACCTATATGCTGATATATGCCTGGCAATAAGAGAGGGCATCTCTAGCTGGGAACGATGAAAGTAAATAAATGAGAATGTCTTCTGAGATAGGCATATCAATTGGCAAAAGATGTTAAATATACTGCACAAATATGAAGCGTTTTGCACATTGCATCGTTTTCAGTACTTCCAAGAAATTTTTATCTCCCAATAATGCTGCAATCAAATTTGACAGGCAGTGGCCAATTTATTAGGGGAATGTGACCCTTGGCTGGTACTGCATGTCATGGATACATCTTGGGCCATCTTGATCATTTTTTTTCTTGGAAAGTTAAAAACACCATACATGGATGTGGAAACAAGCTAAGTCACTACTACTTCTCTTTATGATAGTATATATGCACTCTCAGTCTTAGCCCTATTAAAAATATTATGGCGCTTGAGTTTCCAATTACCTTAACATGCAAAACACCAATGCAAACAATAATATAAATCGATCAAATAGGGTAAATTGAGCATCTGAGATATGCCATTTTCCAGCAGCACTAATTTACTCACCATGTGCATATTTATTTACTACATATTAGAAACCTTTTTAGAGTTCAAGGGCCAGGCCCTGGCCATTCAATTGAAATCGAAAGACCATAGGTTCAGTTTACAACACAGACCGAAAAGGGAACCCAGTTATCGTCCACCTGGACTAACAAAGAATCTTACAAGACACTCGAAAGATAACCACGCAGCTTCTCTAAGCTGAACTGAACTAAACTCTACTACCCTTCCATCGAGCTGTTAAGAACTCTCCACCATGGAAGAATGGGCTCAGTTGATCTTTCCCCGCCTTCTGCTTTCCTGGTCTCTTCTGTTTTAGCTTCAGGGAAACCTTTGTGGAACTTCAGGTGATGCCTCCCAGATCCTGGAGCCACAACACTTCTCTTGCCAAAGTTTTGATCTTGTTGATACATCCTTCCAGTGTATGTTTCATGTCTTGGGAGCACAGAATTAGACAATTCTGTAAGAGCCCATTCACCCTGAAGTAAAGCATTTCCATGCTTTTCCATCCAACATTCTGAAAACACAAATCATTTCTCAATTTCCAAATCGACCATAAGACTGCAGAGGAAATCATATTAACATGACAGAACTTCTTATTACTCAACCAGAAACCACCTATATCAATCAAATTCTTGCCTAAGTTAATTCCTAAAACCTCAGAGATCCCTAACCAGCATTGTTTAGCTACTACACATTCAAAGAACAAGTGTTGTATTGATTCTTTCTCAGAGCAGAACAAACAGCTAGCATCCTCCACCTTTCTCCTTTTTGCTAAGTTATCCCTAGTTAAGGTTTTGTTGTGCATAATCAACCACAGAAAAAACTGCACTCTAGGAGGAATTTTCAAGCTCCAGACAGCTGAGACATGTACTGGTTTAATGCCCCTAAAGTTAATAATTCTATACAGGGACCGGGATGAATAAATGCCTGAAGAATTAAATTGCCAAATCATCTCATCTTCCTCATTGCTAAGACTGACAGTCCCTACCAGCTCTACTATTTCAAGCCAAGACTGGTAGAGAGCCTTAGAAACTATTCTAGTAAAAGTGCACTTCAGATTAATACCATCCCATAGATCAGCTATACACTTCCCTTTCTCATTACCAAAACTATATAGCTAAATTGGAAGGATCTATCCAGTTATCCTCCTAGAGTCTTATCTTTTGTCCATTACCTACCTTCCACCTATACCCCATTCTCGCAGCTTGAGCTGCCCACATGAAGCCCTTAAAGAAACTTGAAGCTCCCACAGATTTTGTCAGGAAAATGTTTGGTCTTTTTGTCTCATATTTATAGTCTATGAGCTCTTTCCAGAGCTTTTCACTGTCTGACTGGTATCTTTTTATCCAAGAGGCTAGAAGGCTAATATCTAGGGATAAAAGTCTACCTCTCCAACCTGCAACTCTTTTAAGGATCTTATCAACTAATGGTTGGATATCTTGTCTTGTAAGTTTATCATAATGCAGTGGGACTCCTAGGTAAATCATTGGAAAGGAGCCTAAAGGGCATGAGACAATGTGGGCTAATCTATGTGCTTCACTAGGTTCCAGATTGAGAGGAACTAGTTCACTCTTATGGAAGTTGACTCTCATACCCAAAATTTGTTCGTACCACATTAGTACACCTTTCAAGTTTCTCAGGGCAGAGTCCTCTGCTTTAGAGAAAAGAATGGTATCATCTGCATATTGCAGAGATACAATCCCACCAGGTCTAAAGTCCCTTAATAAGCCTTCCACCAGCCCCTTACTAGCTGCTTTTCCAAGCATCTTAGAAAGGCCATCTCCTATCATATTAAAAAGAAAAGGAGAAAGGGGGTCTCCCTGTCTAAGACCTTTACCAGTTTTAAAAGAGGGACTATCCTCTCCATTTACCATAACAGCAACAGATCCCCCTATTACTAGTTGTCTTATCTAATTAATGACTATAGGGTCAAAATTCCTGGATTCTAACATCTCAAAAAGGAAAGTCCAACTTACTCTATCATATGCTTTCTCATAGTCTAGCTTGATAATCACCCCTTTTTCCCCTAACTTGTGAACACTATGAACTAATTCATGTGCCACCACCACACTTTCTAGAATGTATCTACCTCTAATAAAAGCTGACTGGTTAGGAGCCACTATTCTTTGTACCACAGCACTTAACCTTAAAGTAAGGATCTTAGAGAAAATCTTAAAGCTACAGTTCAGCAGGCTAATAGGCCTAAACTGTTTCATGTTAGTGGCTTCCCCCACCTTAGGAATAAGAGTGATTAGGGCACAGTTCAATCTATACAGATCCAGGTTACCCTTATGAAACTCTTCAAACAGCTCCAACATATCATTTTTAACAAGATCCCAAAATTTTTGATAAAAAAGGAAAGGAAGTCCATCTGGGCCAGGGGCACCTTCTGCATAGCAACTGAAGACAGCATCTCTAATTTCTTTTTCTGAAAAAGGTGCAATTAGTTCAGAGTTTTCCTCTGAAGAGACCTTATCATTTGGATCCCAAAAGTGCCTCCCTAATCTTACCTTAGAGTCTGACTCTTTACTAAAGAGGTTTTTATAGAAATCTACTGCTATTTGCAACATCCCTTTTTGATCATACACTAACCCAGACGGGCCCTCCAAACAAACTATTTTTTCTTCCTACTTCTCTGGTTAGCAATAGCTTGGAAATAGGCAGTATTTTTATCTCCTTCCAGTAAGTCTCTCTCTCTCTAGATCTCTGTCTCACCTTAATCTCTTCCTGAGCCCAAATTCTTTCTAACTGCTCTTCTACAGATCTAAACTCCTTAACCTCTTCTAGAGATAGGGCACTACTTTCAGTCAAGCTTTCTAACTCTCTAAATTTTCCTAATAGGCTTGTCTTTGTTTTATTTAACTCAGCAACCTCATTAGCTACCCATCCTCTCACCATCCTCCTAAGAGTTCTGATCTTAAATTGCCACTTATCCATACTCTTCTTAACACTACAAGGAGTATTCCAGGCTTTTTCTACTATACTCTTAAAAGAGTCTTTCTCCAGCCACCACTTTTCAAACTTAAATCTCTTCTTCCCAAATCTAGCATTAACACCTGAGTCTAAGATCAAAGTGTTATGATCACTGGGGAGCCTTTCTAAAGCTTTCACAGTAACCAAAGGAAAAGCAGCTTTCCAGGCTGTATTGGAAAAAATCCTATCTAATTTAGCTAAAATAGGTGGGTCCTGATTATTGGTCCAGGTAAATCTCTTATTGTTTGCACTAAACTCAATTAAGGCCCATTTATCAATCCAACTATTGAAACTATCAGCCCATCTATGGTTAATGATACCATTACTTTTATCTCTAGAAAATCTGACTAGGTTAAAATCTCCCCCAATAAGAGTAGGTCCTTGCTAGGAATTCAAGACCTTATCAAGCTCATCTAAAAAAGCTTGTTTTAAATTCTCATAGACAGGACCATAAACTACAATGATTTTCCAAGAAAAGCCAGTTTTCTTACATGTGAGCATCACACTAACAGAAAATTGTAGGATTTCACATACTACCATATTGAACAAGTCAGCATTGGCGCCAACCAGGATTCCTCCTGCTGACCCAACAACATCTAGATGGCACCAAGTAAAAGAAATGTTCCAAGATAAAGATTTTAAGAACCCAGGAGTCATAGTCTATTTTTTAGTTTCAACTATTCCTAGAAAATCTACATGCTGATCCCTAATCCTACCAGCTAAAGCAGGGACTCTACCTAACTGTCCAAGCCCTCTAATATTCCAAAACATGCCTATCATTTCTTATTCTTTTTCTTTTTCTTTCTAGATCTAACTTTAGACCAACCCTGCTCCTGGTCTAATTCTTCTACATTGGTTAGGAGCCTTTCCTAGTCTAACTCATCTGGAACCAAAATGGCCCTACTACTAGAAGACTTGTCACCTACTTTTCTACTTTCTACAATATCATCTCTACTACAGTCTGTACAATTACAGTTAGCTTTGCTAGCAGCAATCCTGCTGCAGTCAAGCTCAAGCACATTGTCAACCAAGCTAGGATTTCCATCCTCAATTTCTAAATCAACATCCTTAGCAATAGCAATTAACATGCTTTAGGTAATCTCTGAGTTTTTAGAAGTTTTACCTGTTTTACCTGTGCCGTCATCCAGATTCCACATCCTCTTAGCCTCTTGAGCAATATCCATCATCAGCTTGCCATTGTTTACCACCCTTGAACTCCTCCTCAAAGGGATAATAGGGCCCCATTTTTGTTTTGTAGCCTTCTTGTTCTTGAGATTTTTCCCTCTCAGCTCTTGCCTCTCCAAAGTTTCTTGGGTGGGCTGTGTGTTGTTGGAGTCATCATTCTCCATTGTTTCAGTATCAACTGATAAGTCCCTAGCCCTGTATCAGTGGTATTCACCTCCTTCTCTTGGATCACTATACTTCCAGTAAGTTCCACATCACCTCTGTTGGACTCCCTTTTTTGTTGCTGCAGCTCATACACCCATTCCTTTAGAAGGTGTAGTGTTTCCTCGTCCTCTTGCATCTCCAAGTCAGATAGATCAATCAGCTCTACTCCTTCATCCTCCTCCTCATCTAACTCCATAGCCTTAAGCAGCTCCACACATTCCAAAATTTTAGCCTGACTTTTTCAGATCTTGTTCATCAAACTGCAAAATTCTTCTAACACTCCTATTGATGTCGGGAGCACTCTTGCTTCCAGAAGCTTTTGAAATAGTTTTGTCCTGACTTTTTCCATCCCCCTTTCCTTTTGGATCTTCATCTTCTTTCGCTCCTTCTTCCTTTGGATCTTCCTGAAATTCGTCTTCTCTTTTCCCATCTTCATTTTCTCCTTTCTCTGATCCACCATCAGAGGTATTGTCCACTTGCTCAAAGCCTTCAGTTATGAATTCCAGCATATACATCTTGTTCTTGAACACAAAAATTCTCTCTTTGGGGACTCTTGAAGGATCCTTGCACATAATCTTGACTCTTACTGAACTGAAGAAGCTATTGAAAAGCTCTTGCCAATCCACTTCTACCATTCTTCCCAAACTTGAGGACACTTCACTCACGGTTCCCCAATCTACCCACTTAGGAGGAATGCCCTTGATAGAGACCCAAACTTCAGTTAATGATCCTATGGGTTCCACTTCATGATTCCAAACACTTAGAGAAGCAACTACCCTTGGTCTGTTCATATCAAAGACTGAAGCCTTTCCAATCACAAGTTTTTCTACTTTCCTGTCTGGGGGGAATCTCACAATATAGTTGTAGTCATCAGACTTTTTGAGTTGCCAATTTCAGTCCTTATCAAACAGCTCTTTCAGATTATCCAGGATTCCTTCTTCATCAATAATTCCTTCCTCAATTATGAGAACACCAAAGTTGTCCATGCCCACCCAGTGTTTGAATCTATTGTCTCTTTCTTCCACATCAATGTAGTAAAAACCCAGCCCACTATTAGCACTTCCAAAGTACTGAGCCATTTGAGGAGGCTTCTTCCATACAGGACATAAATCAACCACATGCTCTACACTTCTACATATGAAGCACACCCTTGGTCTACTACAAGCTGAGCTGAAGTGCCCTATCTGGCCACTGTTGAAGCAAACAACATGGAGGTTACTTTCCTTGAGATTCTCTATTTTACCTTTCTCTGTAGAATCATGCTTGTCTGACCCAGTAGCAGCCTGTGCCTCTATAGGACCTGTTTCTCTAGTTGCTTGATTCTGATCTTGACCTTGATTCAACCCATTCCTTTGGGGTTGTGGTTGCTGATGTCGCCCTCTTCCTCTTCCTTGGAGTTGGCCTCCCCGTGGCCTTGGACCTTCAAACTGTCTATTGAACCCCATCTGGTGAGGGCCATGCTGTTGCTGTGGAGGCATCGGTTGATTAGGGTAGAAGCCAAAAGCAGGCGGCGGCGACTAGTTGTAGAAGGGGTGAGGTGGTGGCGGCGGAAATTGCTGGAACTGATTGCACCCACCCCCACCCCATCTCTCCCAATCCTCCTCTGGGCTTCGTGGTCTCGGTCTCCTTCCTCAACCACGCCCCGCCATGCCCTCCCTTACTGCTTGTGCAAAGCTTCTCCTCTTATCGTGTCCCCAGAGCAGATCAGCAAAACTCATTTTCTTCGGAGTAGCTACCCATGAATCACCCTCACCAACCTGGAATCAATCTGTGGGACGGAACGATTTCGCCTCCCATAGATCCTTTCTGATCCACACCAAATTTTCCCCTCTTCTATCCCTAACCCTAGCTTGGTTGGGACGCGATTTGGGGAAGCACCACAATTGACCCTAGAAGCTCTCGATATCTTCTTCCTCTCTACCAGGGTTGACGGGTTCGGGTTGCGATGCATCCCCTGAACAGCCCCGCACCCGCCATGGATGAGGCGCCACCTGTTTCTTCCTCCTCCCGCCACGTCCCTCTTCTGCAGCAGAGAGACAGGAGCACGGGCCCTGCGTGGGAGGCGCCCGTGCCATTCCTTTTGTGGGTGAGCCCCGCTTTCTGACGGGAGAGTCCGGCATCCACCTAGTCGGCGGTGGATTAGCGCCGCCCCTCGTCGGCAGTGTCGGGTCGCCACTCCTCACCGTCGCCTCTCTTCGGCCTCTCATCTCTCTTCAAATCTCTCCATGACTACATATTAGAAACCTGTCAAAATCCTGCTAAGTCAACCTGTAGGCCAGCTCCCATGCACCTTCTATTTCTTCAGTCTCCACGGATAGCTCTAGCTCGAGGTCGAGTTGAGACTTGAGAGGGAGAGATGAAGCAGCAGCAGGTCAGCATGACAATTGAATAGGGCTGCAGCTTGAAAAATTCTAGCTATCACGGCGTTCTTGCCTTTCTTTTTCAAGAATCAGGCGATCAAATTGAAGAGGTCCTATCCTAGATTATTATATAGGAGTGTAGTGGGCAAGAGCAGTTCTAGCATGGTGTTCTCCGATCCTATTGACATGTTGCATTGTGCCGTCCCTTTCATTTTCTTGGGCTCCCAAAGTTTCATTTTTTTTCAAACAAAATCATCGTCCTCTCAAGTCTCAACCCATCATCATCATCCTTGGGTCATGCTCATGCATGCCAAGATGGCATTGGCAATAACCAATAATAAACAATAAGTAGGCCTTCTCATGTGGCAGTTGGTGGGCGAATGTACTATCATGGGTCGGTGTGGGTCATGTATACCACTACCTGCCGGCCGGTTAATTTAATTTGTCAACCGGAAGTAATTGAAACAGTTACAGCATAAAACAAGTGAATTTCTGTTTTTCTAACAAGTCACCCTCAATGTGACAATTGAATAGGGCTGCAGCTTGAACAATTCTAGCAAGGCGTTCTTGCCTTGCTTTTTGAAGAATAAAGGCGAAATAGCTTCAGTTTTACAAACAAGTCATCCTCAACTCATCATCATCGTTCAGTCATGCATGCACGCCGACTTGGAATTGCCTAGCTAGATCTACCACAAATTGGTGTGGGCAATGTGTACACCTGCCGGTTAATTTGTCAACTGGAGTAATTGAAATCAGGTGCAACATAAAACAACTGAATTTCTGTTTTCCATAATATTCTAGCTCAATTTTCACGTTTGTAGTGACAGAGAAGTAGTAATAATATTATATGTTGTCACTGTCTTTTAATTTGGGCCACTGAAAATTCAAAGAAGAATTCCTACCGCCACACACCTAGTTTTCTCCGGCTATCAACTTTCAACAAGGGTGTACGATCAAATTGTACGATGAGGTACAATGCAGGTACATTATTATTATTTATTAGTAATTGTTCTAGTTTCGGGGTTCTCATGATTGAAAAATCATGCCAGGCCATCATCAGTCACTAATTTGTAGATTTCGACATATATAAGTGCCGGCATGCAGGTTGTTGACCTGGTCCTGGACCAGAGCCTGTTGCCCTGTTGAACCAGCTTGGTGCAACATGTCGCGTGGGCCCTAATCACTGAGATTATTTCCGTTCCACAAGTGTTACTCATACTCATCTTTATTAACTCAAGATAATTATATCAAGTGGATATAACTATCTACATCTCCATTAAATCACACGGCCTATAAATAGTTATTTTCTCAACAAATAATATAGACAACCTAGTAGTATTAGTCTGTAGACTAGACCATCACACATGTGCCCGAAAATTCCATGACCACAGGCTCCCATAATTATCATGCCACTATGACCAAATCCTATGTGAATGCACCTGTGGAGAATAACCAAGTACGAAACTAGGAGATAATAAGTAGACACATGTACGGAACCAGTGCATAAATACTGATCTAGGCTTGGTTTTATTTTATTTTCCTTCTTTTTTTCTTTTTCTGGGACTTAGACTTGTTTTATTTGAAAGGTTTATAGCTAGCATTCTTGATTCTTTTCTGTGCCACGGAAAGGTTACTTGAATTAGCATGAGAGTAACTCGAAGGAAATGCACGTTAGCGAGAAAATAGAGGGAGATGGAGAGGGGGGCAGGAGAGGTTTTGGTGATGATTGAGGGCCGCGCTTAGGGGGTTTGTTTGAATTGAATTACCAACCATTTTATTATATGAAGTGTTGCACTATGAGTTTCTTTTCTACGAATTTTGGTGAAATCATGGCATTCTTTCTAGATAGCAGCAACGTAAGCTAGCTTGCGAGCAATGTAGATGGTGTTAGATCAACACATTGATCAATCCCACAAACCAAAACAACATACAAGAAATGAAGTGTGAGAGATGATGATGAACCGACCCATCTCAATCCTTAGACAAACATCCCTTAGAGTTTAGCTATTCGTTTCAGCTAAAAAGTCGTTTCAGCTTATCAGCCAACAGTATTTTATTCTCACATAAAATCAGTTGTTTCAATATTGTTTTGCTTATCAGCCGATTTATAAGTCATGCCGAACAGTATCGGATTGAGATGGATACAAGTGTAGCTAAAAAGTCATTGTTAGTATTTAACAATTGTCACAATTTTCTAAAAGCAATCAAGGGTCGGAATTTGAAGTGTGGTGATACGCATTTAAAATTAGTGAGAACTTCTCTGGTGTGTGTATCTACTATACTTGGGCGGGCTTCGTCGGGTAAGGGGAGATAAAACAAAACTTCACTGATGAATGGACGAGAGTGAGTGCCTGTACCTGTGCCTGGCTGACCTCCACTCAAAATCCAGATCGCCTTCCTGTGCCTGGCTGACCTCCACTCAAAATCCAGATCGCCTTCATGGGGCTAGTACTACTATAACCTAAGGGTGTGGTCATATCTCTATGTTCTAGCAGCTTCCACGTTAATGCTAACCACCAACCCTAGCTAATTCGAAGCCGATATTTTCCGACACATGCATGCGCTACTACAGGTACGACCGAATTGTTTAGGAAACACTATAATTAATACATGAAACGTACCGGCCAACTTAGGTCCAAAATATCATTGCATAGCTTGACAAATCAAAATATAACCAAAATGACGAATCAACTATTTGTTGAGATGAGCGTCCGGCCACCTCTAAAAATCGGTTATATTTTGAGCCACCTTCCAGAAATCGTAAATCAAGGTAAAATAGCAAATGCTTCATGGCCATAGGGACTTGAACTCGCGACATATGGTTTTACGCATTCCTCTCTCTTGACCACCACTAGTACAACGGAGCTCTATACTGACGGTTCTAAAACTATTTCTACTTGTTTTCTAAATGAAATATTTGTCTTTCTCGTTCTATCCTCATCCAATTTTGGAATGAGAGTTTGAGATCCCAAACAAATTCAAATAAAAAAGTTATCAACTATAAAGTTTTAGAACCTTTTCAAATCTACAACTTTGGTTTTAGTCGTTTTTTCATCCAAAGTTGTTTAAAAATTTTGGATTTTAATAAATGTGAGAAAATCTGAGGCTAGGGACATGAGTCGCGTAGGTGGGCACCAGTGGCAGGTGGCACGTGCGATGCTCGTTGGTGGGCAGCCACACCAGGGAGCCACTAGGGGCGCGAACTGCGTAGGCGGGCAGCAACCGGGGGTGCATGCGGCAAAGGCAGTGGTGTTACGGGCTGCGGGAAGCAAGGGGAGTGGGCAGGCATGCGCATGCTTGTGGCTAGGCAACAGCAGGGGCAGCTGACGCGCACAACACCGGCACACTAGCCATTCTGCATCCTCCGGCCGTGCTTCGCCATTGCCATCGCCTCCGCTATGCCATCGCCCATCCTCCAGTAGTGCTTTGCCTCGTAGTTTTTAGACATTCAGATGTAAGCTCAGCAAAAAATTGTGAAAACTTGCATTAATTCTAAGCATTGATTTGATCTTGGATAAGAAGTACAAGATACACATTGATTGCCCTATAGAGGCGGACAGACCATGTCTAGTTCAGAACAAGGGCACTCTTGTTGTTTAGCGAAAACACTTCATTAAGCTTGATTCGCAGGCGTCTTCGGGATGATAAGGACGATGAGGGATCATCACCTCATAGGGAATGTTGGGGGAAGATGTCTACCCCAACCTCCACTCCTATGGCGCAGGTCCCCCAAAAGCTACTTAACCTTTCACTCTCTTTGTTTTGGCTCTCTTTCTCTCTTTCCGGGGAGGAAAACCTCCGCACGCACAAGATCCGGGGGGCGGAGGTTGCTTTGAAAAAAAAGGCACTCGGTGGCCCCAAACTCGGACATGGACGGAGGTTCGAACCTCCGCCGGATGTGATCGAAGGTTTGGACCCCCGGCGGAGCAAAGCCGGAGGGCGAAGGCCGTCGGAGGAAGGCGCCCCAAGACTTCCGAAGACCGGGCAAGGCCGGAGGTCCGAACCTCCGGCCGGGCTAAAGCACATCAAGAGGCCAGCATGGCGGTGTAGATGCGGCCCGGCCCACAATAGGGTAAAGGAAAATGCCCATGCTGCCCCCTGCAGAGAAAAGTAGTGGTTAGGTCTAGGTCAGAACTACCCCTAGGGTTTGAGGGGTAAATGTGTAACAGTTCGAGAAATAGTTATCCGGGTGCCACCTATAAAAAGGGGAACTCAAAGATCTTTGTTGAAAGGTTGTTGAAAAATTAATGAGAATATTTACTATTCAAGCGCAGTTTTCGAGACCCATTGTCCGAACCCGTTGGGAGGAGAGAAGCACTTGTGGGACCCAGGCTTGGGCGGAGGTCGATACCTCCAAACAAGCGGGGGACCTTCGCTCGCTCTCCAGCTCCCGAAACCCCAAAGTGCGACTCACTCCGCCAACATTGGCGCCCACCGTGGTTAGCCAACAAAAACCCAGACATGCCACCTAGGAAAAGGAAGATAGCCAAAGCGCCTGCGCGCGGAGGCACCCCTCGGGAAACGCCAAGGCGCGCAGTGCGCAGTACCTACGCAAATCCTCCGACACCAGAACCAGAACAAGACGGCGCGGAGGATACCACCGCCGTGCCACTGCAAGGCAATGAGGAACCAGCTACAGCCCAACAGCCAGAGCCAGCGGTCGCAGCACCAGAAGATGAGCTGCAGCAGGTTCAAGCCCAACTAAGAGAACTGCAGGCGGAAAGGGAAAGAGTCGCAGCGGCCTTCGCAGCAAGGCAGAGGGCGGCGCAAACTTCCCAAGCCGTCGTGGAAGCAAAGCAACAAATGGCGATTCTGCAAGAAGAGATACAAAGCATGCTCATGGCGCAGATTCAGGAAGGGACACCAGCCCAAGAACCATTTTTTGCAACCTTTCGCTACTACCCGACCCCCGTGCAGAGCACCCGGCCGGGGGCCACCACTCACCTTTTGGCGCAGCCCAAACACGGACGGTGGATCAAAAATCCCCACTGTCAGAGGGATTGCAAACAGCGGCATGGCCGGTGGGCTACAAGCCAATCACACTGCCAAAATTCAACGGCAAGACCGACCCCAGACAGTTCATCATGAGTTTTGAAGCAGCAGTAGCCTCCGCAGGGGGCAATGACGCAGTTCTCGCGAAATCCTTTGTCATCGCAGCTGAGGGGGATGCACTTGCTTGGTATTCTATGCTCAAGCCAAGCTCAATCTACTCGTGGGAGAACCTGCGCGACAAAATAATGACAAACTTCAAAGGGTTCTCAAGCGAATCATCGACAAAAGTCGACCTATTCCACCGCAAGCAACAAAAAAAGAGAGTCCCTAAGAGAATACTACCAACGCTTTGTCCAAATGAAGGCGAAGGCTCCTAACGTACCGTAAGAGGTAGCAATAGAAGCGGCATCAAAGGATTGAAGATCGGTCCATTTGCAAAGACACCTAGCCGAGAGAAAAGCCTAAAAACTATGGAAGCTCAGACGCCGAGTTTGAAGAAAAATACCGTAAGTCGGACAACGACCTCCGCAAGAGGGTTGAAGAGCAAAATCAATATAGGCAAACCCAAAACGCAAAGCAAAGCGGACCTCCGACTCGGGGAGGGGCTACAAGCAAAGCAGCCCCCCGAACAAACAAGTAATGCAAATTGATCAACAAAACTAGCCAAACCAACGTTAGGGCGCACCAGCCAGCACCATGATCCACCAAAAACCAGCCGAGGCGTAACACGGAAGGAATTGGAACAACAATTCTACCAACAACGAGGAAGAAGCCATATTGTTTTTCCACGGAGAAGACAAGGGGCATGTCACAAAAGACGCCCAGGCAAAAAAAGAAACTCGGGGAAAGAATGAAGAGGAGGAAAGAGGCGGAGGCACCGTCATACCAACGGCCCTAGGGAAGTCAATCACACCTCCGCGCCCAAACCGGCAAAACCAATATTGCCCGATATACTCAGCCTTAAACAAAGACCCGGATACACCCCCCTCAACACTCGCAATGACATATTTCCCGAGCCACCTACCCGCATGGCGCCCCGGACCTTCGCACGCAGGCTTAGCGAAGAAATCCTAACCAATATAGGCTAGAGCAAGCACCAGCCTACATCCACCAAAGGCCACCGAGCATAACTTACCTGGATAGCCAAGCCCAAGGCAGAACCTATGAGGCATTACCGCCACCTCCGCCACCCACACCCCAGCAGCCACAAATACAGCCAACAGCCCAAGCAAAACAAGAGCCAAACCAGGAAAATCAACACAACCCTCACCACCCACTACCAACCATCGGCCTGATATTACCAATTAGCGGAGGTTCAGCAATGGAATTCCAAACTAAAAAACAAAAGAAGGACCACCTCCGCCTGGTGAACAATGTAGCAGTCCAAGGCCAAGTCAGAACGACGGAATGGTCCAGGGTGCCAATAACCTTCACCGATCAAGATCTGAAGTTAGAAAGTTATCCCCACACTGACGCGATGGTAATAACAAAGAAACATAGCAAAGATAGGAGATAAAAAAGAATTCTGTCGATTCAGAAGCTCGCGACATACCGCTTGCAAGTACCTTCGACAAAATGCGTTCGGCAGAATCACCGCAACCTTCGAATCTCACCTCGTTGGATTCGGGGAAGAAGGGTGGAGGCTCGGGGAAAATCGCACTCCCGGTATCCTTCGGGGATAACAACAATGCCAGAACAGAATACATAACCTTCGACGTTGTCAATCTTAACTACCCCTACAACGCCATTCTGGGCAGAGGTTTCTCTAACAAGTTTGGCGCAGCGATCCATATGGGCTACCTCTGCATGAAACTACCAGCGCTGCACGGTATAATCACAGTCTATGGAAGCCAAAAAGAAGCAAGAAACATAGAAAGAACAATACACAGCTCAAGCAGAAATGTCAATTCTGTAGCTGCAGAGGAATCAGGAAGGGGGGAACCTCCGGACATGCCCAAAGGGAAAACAAACTTCAAAGCTGGAAGGAAAGATGAACAAACAACAAAGTCGGTATGCTTGGAGCACTTCGCACTGCATGTAAAGGTAACAATAGCCTCAAATCTAACAAGTCAAGAAGAGACAGAATTGATGGAAGCCTTAAGAGGAAACAAGGATGCCTTTGCATGGTCTGCGGAAGACCTCCGGGGAGTGTCTAGAGATGTCATACAAAGACTACCTGGACGTTAACCCAAGCTTCCGGCCAAAAAAAAGTAAACAAAGAAAAATGTCCAAGACGAGTTATAGCGGCTAAGGCGGAGGTTCAAAGACTCCTAGACGCAAAAAGTGATAAGAGAGGTCAAGTACTCGACCGGCTAGCGAATGTTGTAATCGGGTGCCTAAGAGCAATGGCAAAATGAGGATGTGCATAGACTTCACAGACCTAAACAAAGCTTGCAGAAAGGATGCATTCCAGCTCCCAAGAATAGAAACTTCCCTGGATAGGGCCGCAAACTGCAAAAGATTTTTCCTCCTGGATTGCTTCTCAGGGTACCACCAAATTTGGCTCAACAAAGAAGACGAAGAAAAGACAAGTTTCACAACACCCTTCGGCACATACTGCTTCCTCAGAATGCCAGAAGGCTTGAAGAACGCAGGCTCAACCTTCGCAAGAATGACAAGCAAAGTGTTGGGGAACTAGTTCCAAAGAAACGACATTGCATATGTTGACGATATCATAGTCATGAGCGCAGAAAAAGAGGAGCACATCAAAGACTTGGCGTAAAACCTTCACTAATCTCTCCGCCAGTGCTTAAAAGCTGAACCCAGAAAAATGTGTCTTCGCAGTAAGCCAAGCTAAAATATTGGGGTGTATAGTGGGAGCAGAGGGAATCGCAGCCAACCCGGAGAAAACAAAGGCAATACTGGCCATGACTGAGCCAACATCAAAGAGGGAAGTACGAAACTCACCTAAGAATTGCAAAGATTGAACAGATTCATCTCAAGATCGCCAAAAGGAGCCTACCATTCTTCAAAGCTCTCGAACCTCCGACAAAGTTGAATGGGGACACGAAAGCGATGCCAAGCTTTTGACAAGCTCAAAGAATATCTCGCGAACACCCTAAAAGTCACAAGACGAACAAGATGCCACACTACTCTTGTATGTGGCGCGTCGATCATGCGATCGGTGCGGTGCTAGTACAAGAAAAAAGAAAGCGAAGGTCGGAAGGAACAACAACCGCCTATTACGTTTCCGGCCCTCGCAGCTAGCCCAAACCGAACTACACCCAGGCGGAGAAATTAGCCTACGCCATTTTAACCGCCTCGAGGAAGCTCAAGCACTATTTCCAAGCACATGAAATCATAGTACCTTCGTCGCAACCACCGGGAGAAATTCTCAACAACAAGGAAGCCTCCTCCGGAGAATTGGCAAATGGGCCACCGAGCTATCACAATATTGCATAACATACGTCCCCACGCACAGCCTATCAAATCTCGGTGCGCCGGCAGATTTTGTGGCGGATTGGACACCTTCGCAAATGAAGGTTGCACAAATGTAACGAGAGCAAAGTTGGGTATTACTTTACGATGGGGCCTGGGAATCAACGGCGCCGGAGTCGCTGCGTATCTTCGGTATCCCCATCGGGAATCAAAATAAAATATGCGGCCCGCTTGAACTTCAAGGCAACAAACAACGTAGCGTAGTATGAAGCACTCATTCTAGGCCTCAACAAGGCAAAGGCCTTAGGAATTCGAGACTTCGGTCAAAACAGATTCAATGGTTGTGGCAGGCCAAGTAGAGAAAGAATACCGTGCAAGAGAACCGAGTTAGCAAAATACCTCGAGCAAGTGCGACGGCTAGAAAGAAAGTTCCAAGGTTTTACCCTAAAACACATCCCAAGGGGGAAAATATAGAGGCGCATTTAACTAGCGAAGGCAGCGGCAAATAACCGAAATTGCCCGAAGGAACATTTTATGAGCGAGACAGCCTAAACCCGCAACCTCCGCGGCGTAAAAGAAAACAAAGGCGTATACTAGTAACATCGAACAAGATCGGGCGAGCGAAATAATACAAATGCTCGAAGGAACTTTCAATCCATGACAAAAGACAGACAAAGGAAAGAATGAAATACGAGGCAAGATCATATGTGATGATAGACAAGAAGCTGTATAAGAAAGGAGTGGTTCAACCACTGCTCAAGTGCATATCCAAAAGGGAAGGCACCGAGTTGCTAAAAGAAATACATGCGGGAACCTGCGGGTCACACATTGGACCAAGAGCCCTGTCAGCGAAGGCCTTGAGGCAAGGATTCTGTTGGCCAACTCACGCGAAGGACACCGAAAAACTAGTTAAAGCATGCGAAGCCTGCCAGTTGTATTCCATCAAACAACCTTCGCCATCGTCAGAACTCCAACCAATACCACCAATTTGGCCATTGCAAAGATGGGGTATGGACCTGGTAGGCCCACTACTAGCAGCACAAGGGGGATTCAAATTTGCAGTAGTAGTCGTGGAATACTTCACAAGATGGATAGAAGCAAAACCATTGGCATCAATAACCTCGAAGCGGTCAAAAAATTCTCTTTGGCAAAACATAATATGCGATTCGAGTCCCGAAGGTACTACCGATCGATAATGGAAAACAGTTTGACTCGAGATAAGTTCAAAGAATACTGCAAATCAATGGGCACAACACTAGCCTTCGCATCAGTATACTACCCACAATCAAATGGGGCAGTCGAAAGGGCAAACAGAGAAATCTTCTTGGCAATCTCCAAGACATTATTTAACCTACGCAAAGGAAAATGGGCAGAAGAGCTACCAAGAGTCGTATGGTCACACAACACTACACCACCGAGCTACGGGATACACCCCATTTAAACTCATGTATGCGGGGAAGAAGCAATGACGCCTTGAAGAGTTAAAACACGAGAGCCTCCACGTAACTAGCGTGAACTTCGGTGGAAGAAGAATGCTCGAAGGAAGGAATAGAGCAGAGAGGCTGCAGGCTCTTGACAACATCATGAAGTATCAAGACCAAACCAAGGCATGGAGAGACAAGAATGTAACAAGAAGGCTGATCGTAGATGGAGATCTAGTTCTGCGGAGGAAACCAAACGCAGACATGGCGGGCAAGTTGCAACCAAAATGGGAAGGACCCTTCATAGCTAAACAGACGTCAAACAAAGAGGCGTTCAAACTAGAAGACAACGAAGGTCACACCTCCACTCACACCTGGAACACCGCAAACCTCAGAAAGTACTACATCTGATGTAAGAGGACCTGCGTGAAAATATAAGCGAAGGTACCTTCAGCGTAGAAGCATTTTTCGTCCTTAATTTTCCTTTTCCGCCACTTGGCAACAGGCCTGCACTCTTTTCCTCACACGGGGACTCCTTTGCGGAGGTGAGGTTTTTAACGAGGCAGGGCCTTTGTAAACAACCTCTAAAAGTATAAAGAGGCTCTCCCAAAAAACCACATTACGAGCAAACAGGTCGAAAAGCTGCCAGCAACGGGGCAGCACACATTCGAGAAAACGACATAGCGAGAAAGAGGACCTCCATCGGGCAGCCGGCGCGGCCGTGCACGCCCAACCGGACCTCCGCGGCAAACAATCGCCTGGTAGAGTTGGAGACGACATCCACTCAAAAACTAGACCTGGAAAAAGACCCTACCAAGGTACGGGCACCAAGTAATCAAAGGGGACAACCTCCGCTCAAAAACTAGACCTGGAAGAAGACCCTACCAAGGTATGGGCACCAGGCAATCAAAGGAGAGAACCTCCGCTAAAAAACCAAACCGACCCTACCAACGGTATGGGCACCACACAATCAAAAGCACACAAATCCCAGAAGACACATAAAGGCAACCTACACCGTAACTTAAAATAACCTGGACATAGGCACACGACCAAAATAAATGCTAACCGACCGCAGCAAGAACAACGCGACTAGACCAAAGCACGGCAGCAACTACCTCAACCACCAAAAACTTAATGGCATTTATAAGCCAAAACCATATATAAACCACGTATCACCCCTCCCCGACCACTCGGAAGAAAACAGGAGGAGAGAAAAGAGAGGATGGAAGCAGGCGTTTCCCCCAAGTGCAAAGACAAAGAGACACCATGCAAAAGCTTGTAATCAACATGGCGCAATACGCTAGGGTAGAACTAGGACCCACGGATGAAGGGGGATACCATGCAAAAGCTTGTAACATCCCCCTGAAACCGAAGGTTCTACTTCAATAACTCCCAGCCAAACAAAGCCTCCGCCAGTCAGAAGATACCAGGCAAAAGTTTGTAAAGATTGGAGGGCAAAGCCCAAGAGTAAGGGAAGAACCTGCGCCAACTAAACATACCGGAGACCAAGCACGCGATGCTGTGCGAAGGTCCCAAGGCGAGAGGAAACATGCAAAAGCGCAAGTACAGCTCCAGCACCTGCGTCAAGCGGAACAACATGACCAAGCATGAGTTCAATAGCTACAACTTGATCACAAGCGACCACCGAACCGGCAGGATATGGATGACCAGAGGACATACATGGCGCTTGTAAATGTAAGAGCGAAGGCAAAAATACCTGGAATAAAGAAAAGGAAGAGCAATAGCCTCCGCTAGAAGCTGTAAACTCCGCAAAACAACAACGATTCAAAATAGTTACAAGCGTACAGCGTTCATTACACATACCACAGACATAAACTTACAACATAACACACGCGAAGGTGCGAGCAACATAATACAACATTACAACGTAGCTCAGTTAAAAGCGAACTAAGGCGGGGTACTAGGACCCCGCCACGCCAAAGAATGGACGAAATCGCTGTGAGGGGCTTCAAGCTCTTCAACGACAAACTTAAACATTTTATTTACATTGTTATCAGGCCAGCAGTCGAGCATCCGCCCGCTAACATAAACTCCATCCCTCATCATAGTCAACGGAGGTACATTAAGCACTTGCGCAGGCCCCAACAAGGCCACCTGCGCAAGGCAATTTCAAATTAAAAACAAAGAACTACAAAAGAGTCGCTCGTCAAAAGTCATGATTGTAAACCAGGCTACATATCATTCCTAAGTTAAAAACTACTCGAGCCTAAGCCTAGGCATCCACCTCCGCATCTTCGCCATCTCTCTCCACCGCCTGGGAGGACTCGGACGCGACGCCTTCAAAGCCTCCGCCTTCTTGGCCGCCCGCTCCGCCTCGGCCTGCCATGGCAACGCAAATGGAGGTTATTAAAAAACTCAAAAGTATAAAGTACCCAACTAAACTAAAACAAAACAAAGTTACCTCCGGCGTTGCGCTCCTCGGCCAAGTGTGCGCGGCGTGAGGTACGGCCAAAGCGACTCCAACAAGTGCGCGCATGAAATCACGCACAACGCGCATGGGCGCACGAAGGTTAGACCAATCAACCTCCTTAGGGTCCGCATATGTAGCCTTCCCCTTCAAAAGATGGAGATGCTCGCACCCTAGCTCCGTCAGGGCATTCACGAAATTCTTGGCACAAGAAACGGCTGCAAAAAAATCTGCGATGCCGTCAACAAACCGAGGGAAGTGCGAGAGGCGGGGCGCATCCAAATCCAAAGACATCGAAGGTAGAAGGGTCTTCCGGAAGAGGGGGAGCAACACCGCCATAGCGGTGGATGGCGTCAGAATATGCACTGGCCACAGTGATGGCCGCCTCCCTCGCTTCATCCAGCTGCTTCTGGAGCTGTTCCACCTGCTTCCTCAGCGCTGCAGCAGCCTGCTTTTCACTCTCTACCTCCATGCGGAGGTTGGCATTAACGTCACTGGCCTTTTTCAGCCTTTTTCTCCAAAGAGAAGAGGCGGGGCGGACGTCCTCAAGTTTCTTCTCTGAAGACTTAAGTTTGAGGTCCAGATCCTCAGCAGCCTTCTTAAACGGGCGGAGCTCTTTTAGATCGGAGGCCAAGGCTTGCTTCTCCGCCTCCAAAGTCTCAACCTCCTCCTTCAGAGCACCCAAGGCCTCATCCCGCTTCAGCACCTCATGAGAGCAACGAGCCTCCATAGCCTCCGCAAGATGATGGCCCTAAGAAAAAGAAAGGGGTCAGCACGTAGAAAAAAAAAGGGGGGGCCAAAATCACAAAGTTAGCGCTAAACCGCAAGCGAAGGTAAATACAGACCACGCTCTGATGCTCTAAATTTAGGCGGAGGAGTTTGAAATAGTCCAGCCCTTGCAAGTATTTGCCGGCCCCCCCTGTGAACAAGCAGAAATTTCAGGTAATAAGCAAAGATATAGACTTACAACAAGTCGGCTAAAACGAAATGTCAAACCTCCAAGCTGCTTGTGCAGACTGTGGAGGGCAGAACTCCACCCACTTAAAGTCTCAATGGAGTCAGCTGTGTAGAAAGAACAAGGTTAACATAGATACAAAACACACAACAAACGAGGAAATGCAAACTTGTCCAAACCTTCACCCTCGCCGCGAAGGCCCCCAAATATGGGTCCGGCAAGTGGAGAAGAACCTCGAGGGGCTTGGTCCAGTCCGACACGACCCATGTCAATCCCACCACCAGCACTACCTTCACGCGCCAGCACTTGAGCAAAACCCACTGGGCAGGGTCAGATAACGCAAGCCAAAAGCAAGCAAAGTGATAAAAAGTAACACTTACAAAGAGTAGCAGCTCCCATCTCTGCGGCATTAGAAGCCTCCACAGTAGCTCGGCCGGCAGGATCAGCCTGAGCTTGGGGCGGCGGCGCAGGAGCTTCCGGAGCCAGATGAACAGCGGAGGAGGAAGGGGCAGTACCGGGAGCCTCCACAGCAGGTGGCGTAGGTTGACGAGAAAGAACCTCCGCTCCCCCACCAGTGCCAACAACGGCATGAACCGAAGCCTCGGAGTCATCCGAGCACGCACCAAAAACACTAGCGAAGGGAGGTACGGAGGCCGATGCCCCAGTAACTTCAACAGGCGCCCTCCTTGCGGGAGCGCGTGCCACCTCAGGCTCAGAAGCCTGCCTGTCAACCTCCGCCTCGCTGTCACGGCCCCCACCGACCGAACGAGCAGCGGCGGAAGCAGACGAACTACCAGAGGCCGCTGCACCGACAGGCACGTCATCATGCTCTGAGACCTCCGCGCTACGGACCAACGAGCGCGTCCTCTTTCCGCGACCTGCGCCGGCCCCAGAAGAAGCTCCGCGACGCTTGCGACCCGTCGGCTTGGGGACATCACCCGAACCCACCTCCGCAGCAGCAGCGGCAGCCTCCCTCTCGCGGATTGTAGCAATTAGCTTTGCCGGAACGGGGTGATCACCGTATGTGACACCCATCTCTTCGAAAACACGATTCAAGCGGGGCATGTTACCAGCCTCCGCCCGGCGGGCAAGATACTCCTTGTCCGAGATCTCTCCAAGAATTTCTCGAGCCTTCTCTTCAACCTCGCGAACGAAGGCCTCATCCGTCTTGTCCTCCGGACGAACAGCTCCGAAGCGAGGGAAAGGCACACCTCCGGCTTCACCAAAGACAGGAAGTTGCACGTTCTCCAAACGAAAAGAAAGCCGGTTCTTCGCCAGTGGCTAGCAATCGGCGACGACCATCTCCTCCACCAAATCACGACCTCCGGAGTAACGGCATGCCAGGGCGAAGGCCCGGTTGCAGGCAATCTTAGCAGCAGTAGGCCTAGCAGGAGGTGGGATGGAGTAACGTGGCTCCGGCTGCGTCATCACAGAAGCAAAGGGATAACGGGTCACCTTCTTACCGTCAGCTTCCTCAGTGGTACAGCCGGGGGTCCTCACGTAGAACCAGTGCAAGGTCCAATCCTTGTCCCACTTGTTCTTCCGGGCAAGATGAAAGCTCAAGCCTCGGTTCGGGCCGCTTCCGCTTAGGAAAGAATGAACAACTACCGTATTGACATACGGCGCCGTCCAACTTCTTGTGTTGCTTCGCAGCTCATAATACCGACAAAAGCTCCAATCAATGTCCGGCGGAGTCTCCGTAAGACTCACAAGCCCATGCAAACTTGCTAAGGGCAGCGATTCCATTGGGGGTGAGCTGATGTATTTGTACGTTGAACTCGTCTAGAACATCCCTCAAAAATCTGCGGGGAACGGCAAAGGCCGCAAGTGAAGAAGTCACGGAACACCACCGCGTAATCCTTACCGGGCGGCTCGGGGGACGACCTCCCCCGCCAGAAGCACCGCCTTGTCCTTCTCGAACCAGCCTTCATCACCATGTGGTCCAAAGATCATCTTGTTGACGACGCTTCACGACCAATCTCGTAGGTGATCTTCTCATTCTTGCCACCCATCTCCCAGGGAAGGACTCGAAGGTACCAGATCGCAAGCGAAGCCTCGACGTCGAAAGAGTTTCTTCAAAGTCCCGGGCCTTCGCGACCGCCTACCATGCAATCTTCAAAGCAACGAGACCACCCACCGGCTCTAACACAAAGCAAGCGGGAGTAAGGACCCGAGAATGAGGCCCTAAGCGGAGGAGGAGGAAACTCGAAAGCCACAAATGTGTAGTAGAAGCGAAGGCAAGCAAGCCAGCAGTACGGCAACCATGGCCCGCGCACCCTTTATATAGGCGCTAGGGGGGAGGCCTCCGAGGGTCGGAAGACAAACCGTCAAATCATATCACATCGCACGATGCACCAACCAGCGAGTGACACGTGGGCGGCGCGCGGAATCCCAAAGGGGGGGAAGGGGGACCTCCGCGTCGGGATCGGAGAACCCACAGAGGACGTTGGCCTACCTGCTAGCCCAAGTGCTCTAGGGGGGAAATGTTGGGGGAAAATGTCTACCCCAACCTCCACTCCTATGGCGCAGGTCCCCCAAAAGCTACTTAACCTTTCACTCTCTTTGTTTTGGCTCTCTTTCTCTCTTTCGGGGGAGGAAAACCTCCGCACGCACAAGATCCGGGGGCGGAGGTTGCTTTGAAAAAGGCACTTTCGGTGGCCCCAAGCTCGACATGGACGGAGGTTCGAACCTCCGCCGGATGTGATCGAAGGTTCGGACCCCGGCGAGCAAAGCCGGGAGGGCGAAGGCCGTCGGAGGAAGGCGCCCCAAGACTTCCGAAGACCGGGCAAGGCCGGAGGTCCGAACCTCCGGCCGGGCTAAAGCCCATCAAGAGGCCAGCATGGCGGTGTAGATGCGGCCCGGCCCACAATAGGGTAAAGGAAAATGCCCGTGCTGCCCCCTGCAGAGAAAAGTAGCGGTTAGGTCTAGGTCAGAACTACCCCTAGGGTTTGAGGGGTAAATGTTTAACAGTTCAGAAATAGTTATCTGGGTGCCACCTATAAAAGGGGGAACTCGGCACTGTTGAAAGGTTGTTGAAAAATTAATGAGAATATTTACTATTCAAGCGCAGTTTTCGAGACCCATTATCCGAACCCGTTGGGAGGAGAGAAGCACTTGTGGGACCCAGGCTTGGGCGGAGGTCAATACCTCCAAACAAGCGGGGGACCTTCGCTCGCTCTCCAGCTCCCGAAACCCCAAAGTGCGACTCACTCCGCCAACAGGGAAGTAGCACCGCCTAGAGATTAGCCGCCTCCATATCCATCTCTATGCCTATCGAACCATACAAAAGAAAGGTCTCCACCTCCACCTCCATCTCCAGCTCCATCGACCCATATAAAAGAAAGTTCCTCACATCTACCTCCACCTCCATCAACTCATAAAAGAGAAAGGTCTCGACCTCCACCTCCCCCACCCTCTAGCAAAGAAAAAAGTGCCACTCCACTTCCTCTCCATCCAAGTCCTAAAAAAGTGCATCGTTCAAACAGAATATTAGGGTCATCCTTGTAGAAAAGGTCATCGGTGTTAGTAGATAATGCTCCCAAAACAGATAAAAGGAAGAAGCAGTCAGTAGACGGGAGCATTACGGGGTTGATGCCAAAGAAGGTAGAGATTAATATTTCCATGGACAAGAGTAAAGCCTTCCATAAGCGAATTGCAGGATTCCCTAGATGGATGGTGGAGACCAAATACGATAGACAATCTAAGAAACTAGAAATGGAAATAAGGGAAAGAGAAATATTCACTGCAAAGTTGCTTAAGATACAGAAGATGTAGAAATGATGAACATACCCATGGATAGTGCTGAAGACCTATATTTGAAGTGCTAAGGGTTAGAATTTGAGACCGCGCCAATAGCATACAAATTCCGGTTAGGCTACCCCTTGGTCCTACACTAGGAGTACCCTCATTTAACATCATATATGTGGGATCTGCATGATTATTACATTTTTTATTGTCATGGGGGGTATGCCGGCTTCGAAGTGCTTATCCCCACTAGAGTTGTCTTTCATCATGCTGAGGAAACGATACACCATGTAGAGTATGAATGTTTGTTTCAGTTGTACAAAAGGCGCTCGCTCGACACACAAATCCTGATGATATGGACTCTAGAAGTTCTTTAACAAATACTAATGACATTGTACTATAGTAAACTATGTCTTCTATATTTTAACATATGTCATGCTTACACAGGTATGTCGCAAGAGGTTTCTTAAAATTGAAGCAGTATGATGTAGCCTTCTTTGACCCCTTCTTTGTTAACGAGAAAACCTACAAAGGTGACATGAAACATTTGAAAAGTGTTTTGAAGGGGGAAATCCAATCGATGTTAGAAAAGAACAAAATGAAAGCAATCCTAGCCTACAACTATGAGTATGTGTTCTCATAAGTTATTTTTTTGTCTCAGATTTTATAAAGTGTATTATCTAACAAGGACTTTGTGATTGCAGGCATCATTTCATACTCATAGATGCATATTTGGAGAAGATGGGATAGAGGTTATGGGACTCGAAGAAGGAGCCAGTTTTTCATATCGATCCCCTAGTTAGATTACTGAATGAGTAAGTGATCCCATTAACATCGTATTATTTAATTAACATAACATATTTTAGTACTTTTACACCTTATAATTTGACATAGTATCAAGGTGGAGTTGGACAGGCACAAGAAGCTTCTTTTCACAGTTCATTGTTCGGAGATGAAGTCGCTAGACTAGCTGAGGGGAACAATCACTGCAAGTTCTATGTAATGTGGGCAATGTACGTCTTGATAGGTGGGAACACTAACATTGGAGATCAGATGGTATGTGTGCTTCACACTAAACAAAAGAATCCACTATTTTCATCTTCCGTTGATGCAATTTAACATCATCTTACAGCGCACGAAGATGGTCCACAATAAGTTGTTAAACTTCGAGATCAATGGACTGAGTGGGGAGCTAGCAAGATTCTTATGCAATGAGGTATTGAGCAAGGAAGGATCATTCTTAGTTGCTAAGACCAAGAAGTTCAAGGCTAATTATGGTCCGGAGCATATCGATATGCTACCGTAATTCTCATCTTTAATCTATCTTTTGAATGTAATATTTGTTTTAATAGGATTCTCAATAGATTGTAATACTTTAATTAGTACAATTTTGATGTAATCATAATCTAGATTAGTTTAATGTTTCATATATACTGCATCGCAGCAGCGTGTCCCAAATAAAAAAAGCAAATGAAAATAATAAAAAACAATTAAATTTGGAATTTTAGCACAATTTTCACTGGAATCGCTAGTGATTTGTCTGCAAACATTGGTGGTTGTAGACATAAACTGCCAGTGTTAACTTAATCAACACTGAAGGTTGGTGATGTGAACCGCCAGTGTTGGTCAAGTTAACATGATGATTTAGGGTACGAACCGCTAGTGTTTCATCCACCAAACACTGGCGGTTGTTGTTTTGAACAGCCAGTGTTGGTTAGGTTAACACTGGCGGTTTAATCTACAAACCACTAGTGAAGCACCTAAGCAACACTGTCGATTGGTGTTTCAAACCGCCAATGAAAGTTTAGGATCACTGGTGGTTTGAAATAACCGACAGTGGTGGGCAACCCCCTTCACTGTCGCTTTAGTTGTGGCGGTTCAAAATCCACCGGTGAAGGAGGGTTTTGAACCGTCGGTGATCCCCTGATCTAGAGTAGTGGGGGTCAAGGCGCATATAGAAGATTACAAGTACCAACGAACTGTCTAGAAGAAAAATGTGAGATTATGGATACCTCGGTAAAGAAGTCGTGGACGAGAGTTTGCGTGCATGCATTCTTTGCTATTCTAGTTGGCTTGCCATAGTCACCATAGTTTCAAAAAATAATAAATTTTAAGTTGTCTAATTAAATCCTCCTCGTAGATGTTTCGACGCTCCCTTGATCGACCTAAAAGTGTCGACGATGAGATATGTTAATGTACCACATACATCGAACATCTAATGCAATTAATTAAACCAAGTGCCACATATATGTATCTTGTAGATTCAGCGATCGACACCAAAAATTAAATTAAACCACCACACTTGAGGCGCACTACACCAGCGACATCCCCGATGTATCAACTGATCCATCATCGTCGCGCTACTGATCACACATGCTGCGTGTCGAGTAGTTAACACAGTAGTAGAATCAAAAGGTCATTAATGACAATGTTTATTTGACTTTCTTATTAAAATGCTGGTGGTGTGATGGGTGTGTGTTCTCCTCTCAATCCGGCCCCATATATGTTTGCAAAAGGTTTAGTAGAGTCACGGAGAGGATAGACGTTACGTCGTATGTGCCATGTTCACACTGTGATTACTTACTAATACCGTACTATAGTAATTAATAAGTGATGATGTTTCTATCATTGTTGCGTGACGCGTACACTTGAGAGGGAGGGACGGAGAGGGATTTGTCTTCGATTGGGGCACATATATGCCTTCTACACACATTTTGTATCCTACAGTTGCCTGTGGATTGGAAGTGAAGATGAACTACCAGCAAGGGAGAAGATGCTCGGTCCTAAAGATGATGATGAGTAGTGGCCGCTGGATTTAGATTAGATGTGGATGATGTTGGTATGTATCTAGTGTGTCGTCGTCGTCGTCGCATTCATCAGGAATTCAAGGTGTAATATAGGAAATTGAAGACAGCTACCACTATATGGTCTCTATCTTGACTACAGGGATAAGGGACACAATATTTGGTGACGAAGCAACAGCAATAGGTAATCAATCCCCTTTTGCGTCGCAGGATACACAAGGGCAAGTGTCCTTAACGGTTGTTGTACGTGATCCCCATCCATGGATGGATCCTTGATGGAATAATTACAAGCACTAGTGTTCGTATGGATCTATATATCTAATATATCTCTCTATAGATATAGATATAGATAGATAAATAGACAAACAGAGGCAGGGTTATTCGATGCTTCCATATACACATGCCTTTGAATTATACTATATGCTACTGGTCAACAGAAAAATTCCAATCGGACCCGCGGCTTCAATTCAACAGCGAAGACTTAGTCCTTAGCTTGTAGTGTGTAGTGTAGATATATAACCAGCTTATTGGCTTGCTGCTCCGTGTGGAGCAGATCAGCACAAAGAAAGCTTTGGTTCCTGTGCGCCTTCTCCGCTTTGCCATCTCGATCGATCGATCGCAGTCCTGTCTAGGCCCCGGCCGACCCATTCAGGCATAATTGCTCGTCACATGGATAAGCTCGATCGTGCCTCCGCTCCACCAGCCGATCCCCACCTGCAAAGCCTCCTAGAAACCTGGAAAAATTCAAGAATACGACAGCATCCACCCACCTTCAATGTTTGTGTGGAAAAAGTGCATAGTGCAAGTACGAGAGCGTGTACTGCGCGGCTAATAATGGATTGAAGGCGCCAAGGCGCGGTGGGTGGATGGATTTATGATAGATAGCGAGGTCAAAACAGCCGCTTACACACACAGATGGTTTTTAGTCGCTGGTTTTAATTTTTTTACTAGGACTAGGAAAGATGCATGGGCAAGCCACGTGTATATGCAACTGTTTTAAGCTAGGGTTGGAAACGGACGAAAATGATACCATTCTTTCTCATTCAGGAGGATTTTAAATTATTAGTGGTGTGGTTGCAACACAATGCTGAGAAATTAAATAGGAAAGCCAGATTCTATATATTATTGGTCATAAGGATGAAAAAGAGTCATAAACAGTATCGCTTTTACGTGAAAACAGTTTGCAGTAGGCGAATTTTTTACAAACCTGTCAAAACCCTGCTCAGCCGACCAGGAGGCAGCAGCTCCCATGCACCTTCTGTTTCTGCAGTCTTCACGAATGGCTAGCTTCACACTTCCGAGGGAGACGAAGAAGCAGCAGGTCAGGATGACAATTGAATAGGGATGCTGCTTTGAACAATTCAAGCGCGGCGTTCTTGCCGTGCTTTTTTAAGAATCGGCCGATCGAATTGAAGAGGTGGTGTGACAGTGAGTTAGAGCAGTGCTGACATGGTGTTCTCTGATCCCATATTTACACATACGCTTCCGGCCGGCCCGGCGCTTCTCTTCGGCTACCTAAGTTTTCAACATATGTCATCCTCAACTCATCATCATCCTTCGGTAATGCATGCATGCCAAGCTATTGGCGTTGCCTAGAAACCACAAGCTGGCTGGACCATTTGCCGGTGCCATTACCCTTCCGGTTAATTTGTCAAAAGGAGTGATTGCAACCAGTGCAGCAAATAAACAAGTGAATTTTTCATATTCTAGTTCAAGTTTCACGTTTGTAGTGGCAGAGAGGAAGTGATATTTTTCACCGTCTTTTGGACCACTGAAAATTCAAAGAACTCTTACTGCCGCAGGCACTCAAATTACTTCAGGCTTCTCATGAGTCATGATTGACAAATCATCCGAGACCGTCATCGGCCACTAATTTCCTAGATTTCATCAATCAACGTATATAATAAGCCAACGCTTGCAAGAGAGGTTGTTGTTGACTAGGTCCTGGCTCGGAGTCTATCGCCCTGTTGAGCTATAGCTTGGTGCGACATGTCATGGGCCATAATTACCGAGAGGTTATTTTCGCTCCACAAATTGTAACATTCCGTTTTCTCGAGGCCGCACCCGCTTCCATCTGACAACTTTAATAGAACCAGTCTTCTCGAGGCCGGACCCGCTTACATCTGGCAGCATTAATAGAACCAATACTGCCACCACAGACCAACACAAATCTTTTTTGCGCAATTTATCCTCACTCATGCGCACCCGGGAAGAATTTCGGGTCGGACACCCATCGCTCCAAGCCAAAGCACGCTTAACTTTAGAGTTTTTTTGGAGATGGGTTTTCGAAAAATAAATTGCAACTTGTTGAGATAAATATCATATTAATCCTATTAAACCCTGGGCCAGAGTATTACATCCTCACCCCCTTAAGAGATCGACGTCCTCGTCAATCAACCCTAGGCCAAGAAGCTCCTCTCTTGGCCACGTCCATATGTCCAGTGCCAGCGTATGTACCATGCTGTGTGACCACGATGGATTCACACAGGCATACGCACAGCCTATTAAACCGCGAGAGTCGGCTCTGATACCATTTGTAACGCCCCGCCTCCTCGAGACTGGGCCCGCTTTCATCTGATCTGACAGCTTTAATAGGACCAATACTGCCCCTATAGACCAACACAAGTCTTTTCTGCGCACTTTGTTCTCACTCATGCACGCCCGGGAAGAACTTTCTGGTCGGTTACCTATCGCTCCAAGCTAAACACGCTTAATTTTAGAGTTTTTTGGAGATGGATTTCTAAAAAAAATTATAACTTATTGATATGAGTATCATATTAATCCTATTAATTAAACCCTGGACCAGGGTGTTACATAAATGCACTCATACAAATGTTAAACTTGCCCTTCTTTTTTTCTTTTTTTTCTTTTTGGGAGACTTAGGTTGTTGCGCTAGAGTGACGCGAATAAAGGACACAGAAGAGTTTTTTTCCGAATGACAGAGAAGATTTTGGAACCGTTATTCCCACTACAACCGTTGTGATACCAGTTTCTAGGCAGCCAAGCTAAGAAAACACAGAGCAGCATACCTACCGATACTACCCGACCAATAAAACTGAATTTGTTGGTTGCTCCATATTCACGTGCAATCGCTGGGGACAGAGAGGTAGTGTTATTTTATTTCACATGCATGGATAGGTAGTGATATTTTATTTCACATGGATCTAGATGTTTCAGGTAGCTTCCATGCAATGGTTTTCTCACGTTGCAATTGGACTTGTTTTCTTTGAAAGGTATATAGCTAGTGTTATTGATTCTTTGTTTGTGCCACAAAATTCTTACGTCAATTATCATGAGTAACTCACAAGCAATACACACGCTAGAGAGAGAGAGAGAGAGAGAAAAGACAGGGAGAGGGGAGAAAGCACTAAGATATTTTGGTCACGAGGCACGCTTATAGGGTTTGCTTGATTTGAGTTACCACGCCCATCTTATATGAAGTGAGAGCACCGTATTGAGTGTTTTCATGAATTTTGGTGAAATCATGCCATTCCCTTGTATATAGTAATTTTTAGCTTGTGAGATATTGGTGGTCATAGATCAATACATTCTATCCCGCAAGAACCTTTTACTCACAGTGCCACAGCGGGATAGACGACCTTAATCTTGGCCCATTAATCCACATTTGCATGGACAGGCACGCCTCTGTTGATCCAAAAAAAAAAGGTAAAATTCCAGCACCAAGCCACACCGACACCAAATCTATCTATATGTACTTGGGCTCAAATCTGTAAAATCCTTCGATCTGTTTAAAACGAGAACTTCCCAACATGTATGTATACTACTGTAGTCTGGTCAGCTTAAATTCCAGACCTCTCCATCAGATCAAGGGGACATAAAACAAAACTTCTTGGGTTTGAGTTTGAATAGATGATCAGTTACTATGCCTGAGACATGACTTGCGCTCAAAGTCCAGATTGTCTTCTTAGGGCAACTACTATATGGGTCATATCACTTAGGGGTCATATCTCAATGTTCTAGCAGCTTCCATGTTAATGCTAAACACCAACCCTAATTCTAAGCTGATCTTCATTCAAAAAAAATTCTAAGCTGATATTTTCCGACACTTCCACTATACGTCTACAGACCTATATAGCCTATAGGTATGACTTAATTGTTTGGAAATTCTATAATTAATGCATGATACGTACCAGCCATCTTATTAGGTCCAAAATATCATGCCTATAGCCTGTGGTTCCAAATCCAAATAGAGCCAAAACTGCACGCAGCAGTTGTACTCATAATTTTTTCAGCTCTAGTTTTGACCCAATCAGATTTGCTCCACACATGGATTAATGAGATAAATATATGTGCATCAAACAAGACTTAAGGCAGAATATGTACCCTATGACATATGCATGCCCATGTGTTAGCAACATTAGATCTTCACTAAATAAAACTAAAATGGATCAAATTGCGTCTCACAAAGTTATAGCTCGCTGTAACTAATTATTAAGATGGTAAAAACCATATAGAGCACAATTGTCCAAGAAAGATATGCCAGCTCCTCTGCACACACATGCACGAACAGTGCACAAAAAATTCCCCAAATGTAACCAATCAACTCGCTCTTTTAAATTTAATAAATAACATGTACAGAAGCACAACAAAAAGCAAAGAAGCTTCTCACACCACTTCTCAAATAAAAACCCTCTGTTGTGTCGCATATATGTAGCTTGTAGATTCAGCCACACCAAAATTAAATCAGCCGCACTTATTGAGGTGCACACTAGACATCCCCTTTTTATCAACTGATCCATCATCATCACTACTGATCACATGCTGCATGCGTGTCTAGTTAACATGGTAGAAAGACTGTAAATGATGACACTGTTCAGCATTGACTTTCTTATTAAAATGCTGATGCGTCTGTGTCTCTCCTCTCAATATCAATCTCCATATATATTTGCAAAAGGTTTAGCATAGTTACGGAGAAGATAGACGTTAGTACGTTATGGTGTGCCATGTTCATACCCGTGCATAATGACCTTTGATGTTCCTAGTACTACCGTACAGTACGTAACAATTAATAGGTGATAATGTTTCTATTATTGCTGTGTGACGCACACACTTGAGATGGAGGGAAAGAGGAATTTTTCTTCTATGGGGGGCGCAAAGCATGGCATCTGTTCTTGTCCAATAACTGGGGGAGGTATTTACGGTGAGGTGATCACTCATGAGCTAGCTCAAGAGAGTTCACGCCATTGTTGATCACCGTGATGTGATGGATATTATATGGGAGCCGGCCGGGGATAGTTTAATTAATAAGAAGCTTAACATGCATGCATCGCCGGACGATCAAGACAGTGGACCAAACAAAAATTAGAAGTCCACTAGCTACGGGCTTGCATTATTGGGAGAGAACCTACGTGCGTGTTTGCTCCTAATAAGCACGAATATCATTAAATTAAACAATACTCCTACTACAAAATTGCGTGATTCCATTAATGTTTGCTCCAATTAAGTTGGGCCTTACATATATGGATCATCAGAGTAATAACAAAATGTTATATTCATGCAAAGTTGATGATGATGCAGGCTCAGATGCCGTAACGAAAACCCAAATGTTTTTTAGGGCTTTATTATTAATTTATTTAGTACATGAATTCACCTAGTTTGTCGTCGCATTCAGGAATTCAAGTCGTGATGTGCGCCGGTGCCTGTTGTATGCATCCAGTGGGTGTAGTGTGGTAGGAATGAAACTGAATGAAGACAGCTGCTAGCTAGTAGCTCTATATATCGTCGGTCTTTGTCTTGACTAGAGAGATAAGGGACACAATGTTGGGTGATGAAGCAATAGCAATATGCCAATGCGTACTCCCTTTTGTTTCAAAAAAAAAAAAAAGGTACTCCCCACAAAAGGATTTATAGCAACTTCATTTTTTTAAAGGCGACTCAATCTAAAAGCACCTGTGTCACGGGGTCAAAACCGCGGCAAAGCATTGTTGTTCAAATAGACGAGGTCCTGTCGTCCTAGGTTGGGTGTCCATGCAGTGAGCTAGAGCAGTGTTCTGGCATGGTGTTCTCCGATACCATTGACATTGTGCGCTCCCGGCCAGCCCTTTCCTTTTTCTTTTTTTTTTTTGTCATTCTCAACTCATCATCATCCTTCGGTCATGCATGCATGCACTACAGGAAATGTAGGCGTTGCCGAGTGCAGGATTCTTTGCCGAGTGCCAAATATCGCGCACTCGGCAAAGACCTGATTTACCGAGTGCCGCACTCGGCAAACAAAAGCACTTTCGACAAAGAGGGCTTCGCCGACGGCCGCACTCGCAAATCGGGGCACTTCGGCAAAGGCTGTATTTGCCGAGTGCTTTCCACTCGGCAAAGACCCACACTCGGCAAAGTTTTGCGGGGGCTAGACGGCATCCAGCGCCGTCACCTTTGCCAATGCCGGCCGTTTGACACTCGGCAAACTTGTGGCTTTGCCGAGTGCCAACCCTAGGCACTCGGCAAAAGCAATTTTTTTTTGTTTTTTAGCACCAAATTTTTTTTGAAGCTTCTATACACTACCACAAAGTATATGTTCAAATATGAGACTTTTTAAATGTATTTTGATATATTTCTCCTGTTTATTTCATTTTATTGATTTTTTTCCGCGTAATGTATGTTTGAACCGGAGGTGTATCGAATAATTAATTTCTCTCCTTGTAAAAAATGTTACTCTTGTTTCTTAGTGTTAATTTAGGCCAAATTCATGAACTCTCCCAAAATTTCGATGAACGTGCTCACGGAAACAATACCGCCCACTTTTGTGCAAGTGGTTTTTTAATTATATAAATTGCGAACGAGTTCCGAAAATTATGAGACTTGACGGCAGTCATGATATCGTATCGTATGCCATGGTTAAAATTTGAAAAAGTTTGGAGCACGTTGTCACGCACAATGCTCACAACCCAGAACTCGTTTCATGTGATGTCTTATATCACATGTGACAATTCACGTTATTTGTAATCGTCTTTGTGTTTTTTCGTAGTTCTAGGCACACCAAGGCTAGGATTGCAACGAGTTCATGGCCTTCGCCATGGCACACAAGGGCAAGGCGACCGCTCCGGACGTCACCTACAACCCGGCGGACGGGCCCGAGGCGCGTACACTAACCCGAGCGTCTACAGCAAGCTCAGTGAGTACACCTCGGCGGCCCTCGAGCGCCATGGGGAGGACTTTGATCCAGCTACCCGGCCCACGGACCTGCACCTATTGATGAGGCCGGGAGGAGGGAAGGCGACGGCAGGTCGGATGGCGGGACAAAGACCGTTGACTCCGCCTCTGTTCCCAACCCGGCCGAGATCCGAGTAAGGAGCACGAGCAGCTACCATATTGACGACAAATCCGTCAAACTTCTTGTACTGCTTTTTGCAACTCATAATGCTTGGCAAAAGTCGTCAATGTCGGGCGCAAAGACCATAAGACTCGCACGCCCAAGCAAACTTCTTTGAGAGCAACAATGCCGTTGGGTGTCGGTGATGAATCTGCACATTGAACTCATCCAGGACCTCCCTAAAGAACCGGGCGAGGAATGAAGCGAAGGCCGCTAGCTTGAAAAAATCACGAAAGACCACCGCATAGTCCTTGCCGGGAGGTTCGGGAACGATCTCCAAACCAGGGAAGAATTACCTTATCCTTCTCAAACCAACCCTCACCGACCATGTGATCTATCATCATTTGGTTAACAATACTGCGACCAAACTCGTAGGTAATCCTCTCGTTCTTGCCCGACATTTCTAAAGGGGGGACTCGGAGGTACCGGATCGCACAAATGGCTTCCACGCTGAAAGGCTTTCTTGACTTCCTTGGCCTTCGCTATCAACCATGCAAGCTTCAAAGCGACGGGCCCAACCGCTGGCTCTAACACGCAACACCGAGAGTAGGGACCCGAGAAGGAGACCCTAAGCGGAGGCGAGAGAAGACTCGGAAGCCACAACTTTGACGGGAGCGAAGGCGTAACAATTGGTGTACGGTAAGCGTAGCATTGAGACCCCTTATATAGGCACCGGGGGGCCTCCGAGGGGCGGAAGACAAACCGTCAAATCATGTCACGTCGCACGACACACCAACCAGAGGCGACACGTGGGCGGTGCGGGAGACCAAAGGGGGGGAGGACAAAGGGCCTCCGCCTCGCCAGCGGATAGTTACCCAGAACTTTGGCCTACCCGCCCGCCCCAAGTGCTCTAGGGGGAAATGTTGGGGGAGAGTACCTACCCAACCTCCGCCTCCCAGGCGAAGACCCAAAGAAGAAGAAGCTAGCTTCCACTTTTCCTCTCTATCTTTGTCCCTTTGGTCGTGTTTTCGTGAAATGGCCTACATGAGGCTGAGGTAGCCTACGTTGAGGATCGGGAGGTAGCCTACATGAGGCGGAGGTAGCCTACGGCGGCGGAGGATCGGGCGGAGGTAGCCTACATGAGGCGGAGGATCAGCGAAGGTCGGTGCGCACGCCACGGAATTTCTAAAGAAGCGGACCTCCGCCTCAAAGCAGCCCCGGGCGGAGGTCGCCCTCATCTTGCACCACCGGGCGCCAACAACGGCATGAAGGCGAAGGCCACGACCTCCGACCCGGTCCCGGCCCAACAACAATGGGATCATTCCCGAAGCTAAATGCGGCCCACCCACGGCATGGAGGAGGAAATGCCGGTGCAAACCCGCAGCCAAAGATAGCGGTCGTGGCCGGGACCAAAATGCCCCTAGGGTTAGGAGGGCAAAGATGTAATGTAGAAGGAGAACCTGTATGCACGAGCCACCTATAAAAGGAGGATCTCAAAGACTGTTGAAAGGGTTGGTGAAAAATTAATAAAGTCATTCATTTCCCCACTCATCATTCTGTACCCGACCTGAACGGGTTTCTTCTCACCGGCCGAGGGTCCCATTTCTGGTGGAGGTCCTCATCCCGAGAGTGTGCCTCCGCCCATCGTTCGAGTAGCCTTGTGCAAACATTGGCGCCCACCGTGGTTAGCCAACAAAGACCCAAACATGCCACCAAGGAAAAAGAAGACAACCCAGGCGCTGCGGCGGAGGTACCTCACGAGGAAGACCAAGGAGGCGGTGCGCAAAGACCCACGCAGATCCTCCGACACCAAACAGCAGCAAGTCACGAGGAAGAGGACAATACCGCCGTGCCTCCGCGGGGCAATGAAGAACAAGCCAACGATCAAGTGCGAGAACCGGCAAACGCAAATAAGCAAGAGGAAGAGCTGCAAAGAGTTCAAGTTCAGCTACAAGCCTTGCAAGCGAGAGGGGAGAGAGTCGCCGCGACCTTCGCGGCGAGACGGAGGGCGCTTCAAACCACCCGGCCGTCACTGAAGCAAGGCAGCCGATGGCGATCTTGCAAGCGGAAATACAAAGTATGCTAGCAAAGACAAAGCACTGAAGGAATACCAAGCCAAGGGCCACCTTTCGCAACCTTCGCCGCTACTCGGCCCACGGCAAAGGCGCACCCACCCGGGGACCATCCTTCGTGTCCTTTGGGGCGGCTCAAACACGAACAGTGGACCCAAGATCTCCACCGCCGGAAGGGCTGCGGACATCAAGCATGGCCAATGGGCTACAAGCCAATCACATTACCAAAGTTCAACGGAAAAGCGAGACCCCAGACAGTTCATCATGAGCTTTGAGGCAGCCGGTAGCCTCCGCGGGGGGAATGATCTGATCCTTGCCAAATCCTTTGTCATTGCAGCCGAGGGGGATGCACTTGCTTGGTACTCCATGCTCAAGCCAAACTCAATCTACTCGTGGGAGAACCTCCGCGACAAAATCATGACCAACTTCAAAGGATTCTCTAGTGAGTCAGCGACTTGGACTGTTTCATTGCAAGCGAAAAAAGATGAATCAACGAGACAATACTACCGGCGTCCCAACTAAAAGCGAAGGCTCCAAATGTACCGAGAAGAGGTAGCAATAGAAGCGGCGATCAAAGGATCAAGAAGATTGCCCCGTTCGCGGCACATCCGGCGGAGAGAAGCCTGAAACCATGGAAGCATTATACTCGAGTTCGAAAAATGCGCAAATCGACAACGACCTCCGAAAGAGGGTGGAGGAACAAAACCAATACAAGCGGTTTCAAAACACCAACGAGGGCAAGCGGCCGATCCAACCAAAGGCTACTGAGCAGCCAGCGGCCTCAAAACAAACAAGTAATGGGTATTGACCAACAATCTCAAAGAAAGCCAACGGCCAGGTTCACCGCGCCTCCGCGGCCCGCTAGAAATCAACCGAGACAAAACACGGGAAGAAACTGGAATAGCAATTCCAAAGAAACAAATGAAAAGAAGCCGTATTGTTTTTTCCATGGGGAAGACAAAGGGCACGTCACAAAGGAATGTCCTGAGGCAAAAGAAACCCAAGAGAGGATGAAGAGAAGGAAAGAAGCGGAGGCACCCGGCGCCCGGCAAGTAAGGGAAGTCAACCATACCTCCGCACCAAGGCGGCAAAACCAATACTTGCCCAAGATACCCAGCCCTAAACAAAGACCCGGATATATCCCTCAACATTAGCGGCGGCTTACTTCCCAAACCACACTGCATGGCGTCGATACCTCCGCATGCGGCCACAACGCCAAACACCAGCCAATACGGACTAGAGCAAACACCAGCCTATACCCACCCAAGGCCACCCAACATAACCTATCTAGATACCCAACCCCTGCAACGAACATACGAAGCTCTACCGCCACCTCCGGCACTTCAACCACAACAAAATACAGCCTTCGCCTCAAGCAAAACAAGAGCCAAACCCGAAAAACCAACACAACCCCCCATAACCCATCGCCAACGATTGGCCATATACTACCAATCAAGGCGGAGGCTCGGCAATGGAATTCCGGACCAAAAACAAAAAAAAGGATCACCTCCGCCTAGTAAACAATGTGGCGGTTCAAGGTCCCATAAGAGCGGCACAGAATGGTCGGGGGGTGCCAATAACCTTCACAGAGCAAGACCTAAAACTTGAAAGCTACCCTCACACTGACGCAATGGTGATAACAGCAAACGTAGCGGCATGGGAAATAAAAAGAATCTTGGTGGACTCAGGAAGCTCCGCGGACATACTGTTCGCAAACACCTTTGACAAGATGCAGCTTGGCAGAAACCAATTACAACCTTCGGAATCCCACTTGGCCGGATTCGGAGGAAGAAGGGTGGAAGCACTAGGAAAAATAGCACTCCCAAAGATCCTTCGGAGATCAAAGCAACGCCCGAACGAATACATAACCTTTGATGTCGTCGACCTCAACTACCCTTACAACGCTATTCTGGGCAGAGGTTTCTCTAACAAATTTGGGGTGGCAGTCCACATGGGCTACCTCTGCATGAAGCTACCAGCATTGCATGGAATAATAACAATCCATGGAAGCCAGAAAGAGGCAAGAAACATTGAAAAAATGATACACAGCTCAAGTAGAAATGTCAACTCTGTGGAATCAGGCGTTTCAGGCAGGGAAGAACCTCCGGACATGCCCAAAGGAAAGACAAGCTTCAAAGCCGGAAGAAAAGATGAAAAAACAACAAAATCAGTCCGTTTGGAACAATCCAAGCCCGACAGAAAAAAATCACAATAGCCTCAAATTTGACGGATCAAGAAGAAAAAGAGCTGATGCAAGCCTTGAGGGAGAACAAAGACGCCTTTGCATGGTGCGGGAAGACCTTCGGGGAGTATCCAGAGATATCATACAGCACCATTTAGATGTTAACCCGGGCACCCGACCAAAAAAAAAGCGTAAACAAAGGAAAATGTCCGAAGACAGGGATAATGGCGGCTAAAGCGGAGGTGCGAGAGACTCCTAGACGCGAAGGTAATAAGGGAAGTCAAGTACTCGGCCGGCTAGCAAACGTTGTGCTAGTACCCAAGAGCAATGGCAAGATGAGGATGTGCATAGACTTCCTGGACCTAAACAAAGCATGCGAGAAAAGATGCGTTCCAGTTACCAAGAATAGATACTTCCACAGACGGGGGCCGCAATTTGCGAAAGATTTTCCCTCCTCGATTGTTTCTCGGGGTACCATCAAATTTGGCTCAATAAAGAGGATGAAGACAAGACAAGTTTCACAACCCCTTTGGCACATCTTTGCTTCCTCGGAATGCCGAAAGGCTTAAAGAACGCAGCTCAACCTTCGCAAGAATGACAAGCAAAGTGCTAGGCAACCAATTTCAAAGAAATGTCATCGCATATGTCGACGACATCATAGTCATGAGCAAAGAAAAGAAAGAGCACATCGGTGACTGGCGAGACCTTCGCTAACCTCCGCGTGGCCTGAGCCTAAAACTAAATCCGGAGAAGTGTGTCTTCGCAGTAAGCAAAGCCAAGATACTGGGATGTATTGTAGGGCCGGAAGGAATCACAGCAAATCCAGAAAAAACGCAGGCAATACTAGCAATGACAGAACCAACTACCAAAAGGGAAGTGCGAGCTCACGGGAAGAATAGCGGCGCTCAACGAGGTTCATCTCAAAGTCGGCGAGAGAAAAAGCCTACCATTTTTCAAAGCACTCGAAACCTCCGACAAAGTCCAGTGGGGCCAAGATCAATCAAGCCTTTGACGACCTCAAAAATACTTAGCCAACACTCTGAAAGTCACAGTACCAGAGCAAGACGCCACATTACTCCTATATGTGGCAGCATCAGATCACGCGGTCAGTGCGGTCTTGGCACAGGAAAAGGAATGCAAAGGTCAAAGGAACCAGCAGCCAGTGTACTATGTTTCTGAAGCCCTGGCAGGAGCCAAGCTGAATTATACTCAAGCAGAAAAACTGGCCTACGCCATCTTAACCGCCTCAAGAAAACTCAAGCATTACTTCCAAGCCCATGAAATAATAGTACCTTCGACACAACCCCTGGGAGAGATACTCAACAACAAGGAAGCCTCCGGCAGAATTGGAAAATGGGCCACAGAATTATCGCAATACTGCATAGCCTATGTCCCAAGGACAAACAATCAAATCTCGAACACGGCGGACTTCATGGCGGATTGGACACCTTCGCCGCGGAGGTTACATAACCTATCTGAGCAAACTTGGACACTATTCACAGATGGAGCTTGGGGAGTAAATGGCACCGGGGCAGCGGTGGTGCTAATATCCCCAACCGGAGCAAAGATGAAGTACGCAGCCCGTTTGAACTTCAAAGCAACAAACAATGTCGCCGAGTACGAAGCACTCATCCTAGGCCTCAACAAGGCAAAGGCCTTGGGGATCCAAAGGCTACTAGTGAAAACAGACTCAATGGTTGTGGCGGGACAAGTCGAAAAAAAGAATACCGGGCCAGAGAACCACGTTAACAAGATACCTTGAGCAAGTACGAAAGTTAGAAAGAAAGTTCGAGGGGTTCACCTAAAACACACATCCCAAGGGGGAGAACACGAGGCGGCGGACGAGATAGCGAAGGCGGCAAATAAGCGGAAATGCCCGGGGAACCTTCTACGAGCAAATCAGCAAACCTGCAATCTCCGCTAGAGAAACACTCGAAAGGCACATACTAGCGACATCGAGCAAGGCGGACAGAAATAAGCGCAAATGCTTGAGGGGACATTCAACCCACAGTCAAAGGCAGACAAAGAAAGAATGAAGTACAGAGCAAGATCCTATGTGCTACTAGATAAAAAATTATACAAAAAAGGGGTGGTTCAACCATTGCTCAAATGTGTATCCGAAAGCGAAGGTAAAGAGTTGATAAAAGAGATACATGCGAGGAACCACGTGGGGTCTCACATAGGGCCAAGGGCCTTATCAGCAAAGGCTTTGAGGCAAGGGTTCTACTGGCCGACCCATGCAAAGGATGCTGAAGAGCTAGTCAAAACATGTGAAGCCTGCCAAATGTATTCCGTAAAGCAACCTTCGCCGTCAGCCAAGCTCCAACCCATACCACCGGTCGGCCATTGCACGGATGGGGAATGGATTTAGTAGGACCATTGCCGCCCGGCTCAAGGAGGGCTTAAGTTCGCAGTAGTAGCTGTGGAATACTTCACAAGGTGGATAGAAGCAAAGCCGCTAGCATCAATAACCTCAAGAGGCGGTCAAGAAATTCTTTTGGCAAAACATAATATGCAGATTCGGAGTCCCAAAAGTGCTAACCGTAGACAATGGCAAGCAGTTTGACTCAGACAAATTCAAAGAATATTGCAAGACCATAGGCACAACACTAGCCTTCGCGTCAGTGTACTACCCAGAGTCAAATGGTGCAGTGGAAAGGGCAAACAGAGAAATATTCTCAGCAATCTCTAAGGTACTGTTCAATCTGCGCAAGGGAAAATGGGCGGAAGAGCTACCAAGAGTAGTCTGGTCACATAATACCACAACAACCAGAACAACAGGTTACACTCCTTTCAAACTTATGTATGGAGAAGAAGCAATGACCCCGGAAGAGGTGAAGCACCAAAGCCTCCGCGCAACTAGCAACACCACAGAAGAAGAGGCATGCTCCAAAGAAAGAATAGAACAGGAAAGACTGCAGGCCCTCAACAACATCATAAGATACCAGGACCAAACTAAGGCATGGAGAGATAAAAATATAACTAAAAGGATCATTGAGGATGGAGACCTGGTGCTGCGAAGGAAACCGAACGCCAGCACCGTGGGTAAGCTACAGCCGAAATGGGAAGGACCATTCATAGCAAAGCAAACCGCAAACAAAGAAGCATTCAGATTGGAAGATAGCGAAGGCAATACCTCCGCGCACACTTGGAACACCGCGAACCTCAGAAAATACTACATATGATGTAAGAGGACCTCCGCATGATATAAGCGAAGGTTTCTTATTTCTTTCTTTAGCTTTCTTGTTCTCCTTTTTCTTCGCCGGTTGGCGAAAGGCCTGCACTCTTTTCCTCACAAGGGGACTCCTAAGCGGAGGTGAGGTTTTTAACGAGGCGGGACCTTTGTAAACAACCTCTAAAAATATAAAGAGGCTTCCCCTAGATAACAGCACTACGCAAGCAAAGAGTCGAAAAGCTGCCCGGCAAAGGGCAGCGGACATTCGACAAACCGATAAGGTGAAAACAGAGGACCCTCTTGGGCGATGCCGGCACGCCCGAACACGCCCAATCGGACCTCCGCGGCAAAACAATCGCGACTAAACCGGTGAAAACCTCCGCAAAACCACTTAACACGGAAAAAGACCACGCCAAAAGTATGGGCACCGAGGATAGCGCAGGTGAAAACCTCCGCAAAACCACTTAACCGGAAAAAGACCACGCCAAAGGTATGGGCACCGAGGATAGCGCAGTGAAAACCTCCGCAAAACCACTCAACCTGGAAAAAGACCACGCCAAAGTATACGGGCACCGGGCCGCAATCGAGAATAAACCTCCGCAAAAACGCCAAACTTCCGGACACTAAGTCAATACCAAGTATAACCTCCGTTGAAAGCGAAGGACGACAAAACGGAAAAATAAATGAACTATATGCCGGGCGCACACCATCTACCAAAATTAAATGCCACCTAATCGCAATAAAAGCAAAATCTCAACAACCTCAACCACCAAAAGATCAATGGCAATTATGAGTTGAGGCCATATAAAAAGCCACATCCCCCCCACCTCCTAGGGTCATTCGGAGAAAAGGAGAAGGAAAGAGAGAGAAAGATGGAAGCGGTGTTTCCCCACAACACAAAAAAAAAAATAGCCGGTACCACGCAAAAAGCTTGTAACCAAAGCGGGGTGGCACTCATATGCAGAACCGGGGCCTAGAAGCGGGGGGGAGATACCACGCAAAAAGCTTGTAACATCCCCCCCAACCGAAGGTCCTACTTCAAAAACTCCCGGCTAAACGCCACCTCCGCCGGTCGTGCGATACCACGCAAAAATTTGTAAAGATTGAAGGGGAAGAAGCAAAGACAAACCAAGAGCTGCGCCAACTAAACATACCGGGAACCAAGCACGCGTTCTTTGTGCGAAGGTTCCGTTGCGAAAGGAAACACGTGAAAGTGCAAGCACGGCCGGCACCTTCAAGCGCAGCTCCGGCTCTGCCTCCTCAGGCGGAACAAAAGTGCCAAGCATGAGTTCAACAACCGCAACTTGATCACAAAACGACCGCCCGAACCGGCGGGATATGTATGACCGAAAAACATACATGGCATATGCAAATGTAAACGCCGGAGGCACAATTATTAATAATAAAGATATCAAAGTACAACTTAGCACCCTCTCGGTTTGACATCAATACAACACTCCAAACATATATGATAAGGATATCGTATTCCACAAATTAAAAAATTTTACAACAACAAAACACGCGGAGGTACAAACCACATAGCATAAAAACATGTCAAAGGTCAAACCAAGTTAAGGAGGAGTACTAGGACCTCGCCCGGGCCCAAAGAGCGTATAAAATCACTACGCGGAGCTCCAAGCTCCTCAATGACAAAATCGAACATATCGTTAACATTGTTATCGGACCAACATCAAGCATCCGCCCACCGACATAAATTCTGTCCTTCATCATAGTTAGCGGAGGTACATCAAGCACTTGCGCAGGCCCCGACAAGGTCACTGCGCAAAGGCAATTTAAAATTAAAAAAGAGTATCAAATAAAAAGATAAAGCTCACCCATCAACCTATACCCATAAGCCGGACTAACTAAAACGCACAACCAAAAGTCTAAGGGTCGGCTACGCCTAATGCTCCACCTCCGCATCATCGGCGGTCTTCTCCTCAAAGACGACGAGAGGGGCCCCGGCCGGGGCGCCTTCACTCCTTGTCTTTTTTTCCGCTCGGCGAGCCTCGGCCTAAACAAGGTAAAATAGCAAGGAATGATGAGAGTCTAAAGGAGCAAACCAAACAACGGGGACAAGGAAAACCACACTCACCTCCGCATTGCGCTCCCGGCAATGTCATGAGCATAGCCTGCGCCAAAAGCGACTCGGCAAATACATCATGAAATCGCGAACAACGCGCATAGGCGGCGAAGATTAGTCCACGAACATCCTTTGGATCAATGTAAGTGGCCTTGCCCTTCAAAAGATGAAGATGGTCGCACCCGACCTCCGTCAAAGCATTCATAAAATTCTTAGCACAAGAAAGGGCAGCAAAGTCGGCCAATCCATCCAAGAAACTTAGGAAATTGGGAAACCCGAGAGCGCATCCAATCCATAATATCGGAGGTAGAGGCATCGTCGACCAAGGGGGGAGCAACACCACCGTAGCGATGTATCGCATCGAATAGGCACCGGCCACGGCGGAAGCAGACCCCCTTGTATCGTCAAGCTCTTTTTAAAAGCGGCTCCACTTGTTTCCTCAAGACCTCGGAGGACCGCCTCTCACTCTCAACCTCTCGTGCGTAGGCTCGCGTTAACATCATTTGATTTCTTCAATTTCTCCTCCAAAGAAGGAAGAGGCCGACTGGGGCACTAGCAAGCTCTCTCTCTGTCGCCTTGAGCTTCAAGTCAAGCTCTTGAGAAGATTTCTTAAATGGGCGAAGCTCCTTAAGATTAGAAATCAAAGATTTCTTCTCGGCACTCAAAGTCTCAACCTCCTCCTTGAGGCGCCCGGCGCCTCATCACGCTTCAACACCTCGTGCGAGCATCGAAGCTTCCATAGCCTCCGCAATGTGATGACTCTGCGGGAGAAACGAAGACTCGGATAAACTAGCCAAGCCAAAAAGTAGGTAACAAAGATATCAAACTACAAGCAAAGCGGAGAACACAAACCACGCTCTGCTTGCTCGAGGTTCAACCTCGGAAAGGCTGAAATAGTCCAACCGCTCCGTACTGCGAGTGCCCCCCGATGCCAAACAAAGATTCAGGCAATAAGAAAAAATTATTTGACACAAACAAAAATCAAAAGACAAATCAAACCTCCAAGCTGGCCGGTGCGGGGCTATGGAGGGCGAGCTCCACCCACTTAGGGTTTGCATAGAATCACCGCGCAAAGAAGGCATCGAGTGAACCAAAGGTACGCAATATAAAAAAATAGCGTAAAACAACCCGACAACACAAGAATAAGGCACCAACCTTCGCCCGGGCCACCGAAGCCACCAAATGAAGTACTAGCAAAGGTGGGATGCACCGGAGGAGTCTGATCCAGGCCTATTCGACCCATATCAACATGAGGAGCAGCCTCGCTATCCCTCGCCAACACTTGGGCAAGGCCCACCGAGCAACGTCATAACATGGCCAAGAAAAACAAATAGAACAACAAGTAGAGATATGAAGCTTACATAAAGCGTGCGCAGACCGCTTCGCCAGCCGCCGCAGGCCTCCGGCAAAGTTAGGATGAGCAGTGCACCCCGATACAAAGAGAGGCACCGGTGCAACTCGGAGGAGGAACCGGAGAAACCTCCTGAGCGGGACCATCGTCGGGCGCAGTGAAGCCCCCGCAGGCTTGGGCGCCGAACTTTGAGGAACAACCTCCGCATCACCACCAAAGATCGACACTAGCATGAACTGAGTCCTCCGTATCATCGAGAAAGCTCCTAGAACACCGGCAAAAGGGAGCGGCATTGTGTTTTATGCCCTTGCGCTTGCAACCGGCGCTTTTTTGAAGGGGCGCGCCTCGAGGTGGGGGAGCTTGCAACATGGCCTTCGCCTCATCACCACGATCATGATGGGCCGAGAAGTAGCAATGACCCGTAAGAGTTGCTGGATGCATGCCGACCAGCCAGACACGCCCACAGCTCCGACGCCCGCAGTTCAAGCTTCAATGCCGCGAAAGCGTAAGAGTGGGCCCTCTTCCCACGACCTGCACCGGCACGAAGAAGCCCCACGGCGTTTCCGAGCCGCGGGCTTTGGGGCATCGCCGGGCGTGCCTCCACGGCCAGCAGCCAGCGGCCTCCTTGTCACGGATCGCCGCGATAAGCCGCAGAACAGGGTGGTCACCATACGTAACTCCCATCTCTTCAAAAACACGATTTAGTCGGGGCATATTGCCCGACCTCCGCCCGGCGGGCAAGGTATTCCTTTGTCTGAAATCTCTCCAACAATCTCTCGAGCCTTCGCCTCAATTTCACGAACGAAGGCGGCGTCAGTCTTGTTCTCTGGACGCTTCAAACCAAAACGAGGGAATGGGACGCCACCAGCGTCACCAAAGACAGGAAGTTGGACTCTATCCAAGCGGAACGAAGGTTTGACCTTAGCCAATGGCCAGCAGTTGGCTGCTACCATCTCCTCAACCAAATCACGGCCTCCGGAATATCGACAGGCAAGTGCGAAGTCCGGTTGCATGCGGCATGAGAAGCGGTGGCCTTAGATGGAGCGAGGAATGGAGTAAGCGCGGCTCCAACGGCGTCATCACCGAGGCAAGAGGATATCGAGTAACCTTCTTTGCCGTCATCCTCCTCAACAAGTATATCCGGGAGTCCTCACATAGAACCGTTCAAAGTCCAGTCCTTATCCCACTTGTTCTTTTGGCGGTAAGAAAGCTCGGACACAGGTTCAACCTTTGTTTGCGCTTTGGGAAGAACGGCGACTACCATATTGACAGACGACTCCGTCAAACTTCTTGTCTTGCTTTTGCAACTCATAATGCTGGCAAAAGCTGTCAATGTCGGGCGCAGCACCATAAGACTCGCACGCCCAAGCAAACTTGCTGAGAGCAGCAATGCCGTTGGGTGTCAGCTGATGAATCTGCACATTGAACTCATCCAGGACCTCCCTAAAGAACCGGCGAGGAATGAAGCGAAGGCCGCAGTTGAAAAAATCACGAAAGACCACCGCATAGTCCTTGCCAGGAGGTTCGGGAACAGTCTCCAAACCAGGAAGAATTACCTTATCCTTCTCAAACCAACCCTCACTGACCATGTGATCTATCATCATTTGGTTAACAATACTGCGACCAAACTCGTAGGTAATCCTCTCGTTCTTGCCCGACATTTCTAAAGGGGGACTCGGAGGTACCGGATCGCATAAATGAAGCTTCCACGCCTGAAAGGCTTTCTTCGATTTCCTTGGCCTTCGCGCTATCAACCATGCAAGCTTCAAAGCGACCCAGGCCCAACCGGGCTGGCTCTAACACGCAATTGGTGAGAGTAGGGACCCGAGAAGGAGACCCTAAGCGGAGGCGAGAGAAGACTCGGAAGCCACAACTTTGACGGGAGCGAAGGCAGAACAATTGGTGTACGGTAAGCGTAGCATTGAGACCCCTTATATAGGCACCGGGGGGGCCTCCGAGGGGCGGAAGACAAACCGTCAAATCATGTCACGTCGCACGACGCACCAACCAGGAGGCGACACGTGGGCGGTGCACGGGAGACCAAAGGGGGGAGGACAAAGGGCCTCCGCCTCGGCAGCCGATAGTTACCCGAGAACTTTGGCCTACCCGCCCGGCCCCAAGTGCTCTAGGGGGAAATGTTGGGGAGAGAGTACCTACCCAACCTCCGCCTCCCAGGCGAAGGCCCAAAGAAGAAGAAGCTAGCTTCCACTTTTCCTCTCTATCTTTGTCCCTTTGGTCAGAAAGCGTGAAATGGCCTACATGAGGCGGAGGTAGCCTACGTGCGGCGGGATCGGGCGGAGGTAGCCTACATGAGGCGGAGGTAGCCTACGTGCGGCGGAGGATCGGCGGAGGTAGCCTACATGAGGCGGAGGTAGCCTACGTGCGGCGGAGGATCGGCGGAGGTAGCCTACATGAGGCGGAGGATCAGCGAAGGTCGGTGCGCACGCCACGGAATTTCTAAAGAAGCGGACCTCCGCCGGGCGCAGCCCCGGCGAGGTCGCCCTCATCTTGCACCACCGGGGCCAACAACGGCATGAAGGCGAAGGCCACGACCTCCGACCCGGGTCCCCGCCCAACAACGGCGGATCATTCGAAGCTAAATGCGGCCCGGCCCACGGCATGGAGGAGGAAATGCCGGTGCAGCCCCCGCAGCCCAAAGATAGCGGTCGGGGCCGGGACCAAAATGCCCCTAGGGTTAGGAGGGCAAAGATGTAATGTAGAAGGAGAACACATACACGAGCCACCTATAAAAGGAGGATCTCTCAAAGATTTGTTGAAAGGGTTGGTGAAAAATTAATAAAGTCATTCATTTCCCCACTCATCATTACGTACCCGGCTGAACGGGTTTCTTCTCACTGACTGAGGGTCCCATTTCTGGCGGAGGTCCTCATCCTGAGAGTGTGCCTCCGCCCATCGTTCGGTAGCGCAGCGCAACATGCTGTGAATGATGATATATATGTGCTTTGATTGTTTGTGTTGAGGGAAAACAAAAAATAAAAAAAATAGCATTTTTTCCCTCTTTACCGAGTGTTGCACTCGGCAAAAAGGTCTTTGCCGAGTGCCATATCACTGGCACTCGGCAAAGCTAGCGCACTGAGCACATATATCTCAACTTTGCCGAGCGGCAAAGATTTTTTTTAAAAAAAAAAAAAGCCTTTTTTTGCCGAAAAAAATAAAAAAGCTATGACACTCGGCAAAGAATTATTCCAAAAAATAAAAAAATGCTCTTTGCCAAGTGCTGGCCTGGAGGCACTCGGCAAAGAATTTATGAAAAAAATAAAAAAATTTTGCCGAGTGCCGTCCGTCGGGCACTCGACAAAAAGCCCATCCAAGTTGACGGCTGAAATTATTTTTGCCGAGTGGCCTCTTGGCACTCGGCAAAAGCTTTGCCGAGTGCCCGATATTCGGCACTCGGCAAAGAAACCTTTGCCGATTGGTTTTTTGTCAAGTGCGTTTCGCCCGAGTGCGGCACTCGGCAAAAAGCCTTTGCCGAGTGCTAGAGGGGCTTTGCCGAAAGTGCTCGAGGCACTCGGCAAAGCAGCTGTTTTCTGTAGTGATGCCAAGCTATTGACATTGCCTATAAACCACAAGCTGGGTGGTGGCATGTGCCGGTGCCACTACCTTCGGCCAGGTTAATTTGTCAAAAGGAGTGATTGAAATCAGGTACGGTGCAACATAAAACAAGTGACGAATTTTCATATTCCAGCTTAGGTTTCACGTTTGTAGTGGCAGAGGAAGTGATATCTTTTGGACCATTACTGCAGGCTTCTCATCAGTCATGATTGACAAATCATGCGAGACCGTCATCAGCCACTAATTTCCTAGATTTCGACGTATATAATAAGCTAGCACCAGCAAGAGCAGATTGTTGTTGACCTGGTCCTGGACCAGATCCTACTGCCCTGCTGAGCTCTAGCTTGGCGCAACATGTCGTAGGCCATAATCACCGAGATTATTTCTGCTCCACAAGTGCACTCGTAGTCATGTTAAACTTGCTCTTATTTTTTTTTTTTTGGGAGACTTAGGCTGTTCACAACATGTGCTAGAATGATGCTAAAGCCCCCCTTGGATTGTAGGAAACAATTTATTTTCTGCGTTTTTCCTATGAAAATGAATTGAAGAATTTCGCGAAATTCTTGCATTCCAAAGGGACAAAGAAGAGAGAAGGGTTTTGTTTGACGAATGGCAGAGAAGACTTTGGAACCGTTCTTCCCACTGAGGCTGTTGATTCCGGTTTCTAAGCAACGAAGCTAAGAAAACACGGAGCGGCACACGTTCTCGTACCAATGCCTACCGATGCCCAACCAATAAAAAAAATGAATTTGTTGGTTGTTTCATATTCACACGCAGTAGGAAAGTGGTAGTGTTTATTTTATTTCACATGGATCTAGACATTTCAGATAGCTTCCACGTCATTTCGACGCCCCAATTTGACGATGGGCTCTATTTACTTCTTGACACAGCTAGTACAACGTGGAGGGCCTCGGACTTAATTTTTTGAAAGGTATATAGCTAGTATTCTTGATTCTTTGTCCGTGCCACAGAATTCTTGAATTGTCACGAGTGAGAGGGAGAGAGCAGAAGATATTTTGATGACGAGGACCATGCTTAGGGTTTGCTTGATTTGAGTTGCCACCTATCTTATATGAAGTGAGTATCACGACTGTCATCATGAATTTTGGTAGAATCATACCATTCCCCTTTATATAGTAATTTTTAGCTTGTGAGAGATGGGAGGTCATAGATCAATACATTTTATCTCACAAGAAAAAAAAGGAAATTAGCAGTGCCACTTAAAATTTTGGTCGCCTAAGATGGGCACAATGGGACAGACCTCCTTAAGCTTGTGTGACCTATTAATCCACATTTGCATAGATGGGTCAACTGGACACCTCTGTTGATCCAAAAAAAACTTAAAATTCCAGCACACTGAGACCAGATCTTTCTCTATATTCTCAGTTCCAAATGTGTAAAACCCGTGTTCTACTATACTCCGATTATTGGCTCAAATTCCGATACAGATTACCTGTCCTTCATCAGGTCAAGGGGACATAAAACAGAACTTCTTGGGTTATGGATGAGTTCCTGTGCCTGACATGACCTGCGCTCGAAGTCCAGATCGCCTTATTGGGGCAACCACTGACCTAAGGGTCAATATCTCAATGTTCTAGCAGCTTCTATGTTAATCACGTACCAACCCTAATTCTACGCTGATATTTTCCGGCACTTCCATTATATGTCTACAAACCTATAGCCTATAGGTACGACTTACTTGTTTGGAAATTCTATAATTAATGCATGAAACGTACTAATTAACTACCAACTTATTAGGTCCAAACTATCATGCATAGCTTGTGGTTCCAAATCCAAATAGTGCCAAAACTGCATCGCAACAGTTACGCATGACTTCTTTTTTAGCTCCAGTTTCATGGCAGGAAGCAAACCCAATCAGATTTGCTTCAAGCCACATGATGATTGAGGTAAATATATGTGTATCCAAACAAGCGCTATAATGTGTAGAGTAAATACTGCAGTATGACATGAGCCCTTTGCGTTTGCAACGGATCTTCACTATAAACTAAAATGGACTAAATCATGCATCACTCACAAATTTATAGCTTTGTAACTCATTATTAAGATGCATGGTAAAAGCCATATATGAGCACAGTTGTCCAAGAAAGATATACTAGCTCCTACACACACATGCATGTACGGACATTGAGTGCACGAAAATTCCCCAATGTACAACCAACACTACCAACTCACTCTTTTAAATCAAATAAATAAAATGCACAGAAGCACAAGAAAAACATAGAAGCTTCACACACTTCTCTCAAACCCTTTGTGGTGTCACATATATTTACCTTGTACATTAATATTCAGCGACACCAAAATTAAATCAAATCATCAGCCAAACTTGAGGTGCACTACACCGGCGACATCCCTTTTTACCAACTGATCGATCATCGTCACTACTGATCACATGCTGCATGCGTGTCGAGTTAACAGAAGAACGGCCGTAAATAACATAATAATGACACTGTTTAATGTTGACTTTTATTATGAAAATGCTGATGCGTCGTCTGTGTCTCCTCTCAATATCAATCCTCATGTATATTTGCAAAAGGTTTAGTAGTAGTGTCACGGAGAAGACAGACGTTACGTTGCCATGTTCATAACCATGCATAATGACCTTTGCTACTGCTAGTACAACCGTACAGTACGTAACAATTAATAGGTGATGATGTTTCTAGTATTATTGTTGCGTGACGGGTACAGCTGGGAGGGAGGGAAAGAAGAATTTGTGTTTGTTTGGGGGCGTGGGCGCAAAGCATGCATTTGATTTTGTCAACATCTTATCTCTGAAAGAATCAATTCCTAGAATCTATACTAATTAAACCTTTTAAATTTAATTAACTTTATAAAAAAAAAAGTAACAACATCCATGATATAAAATGAGTATTTTATAAAAGTATATTCTATGATTGTTAATTTGATATCATAAATTTTAATACATTTTTCTAGACATTTGATTAAAGTTTTAAAAAATACTTAGAACAACTTCATAAATTTATTCTTTTAGGAACGGAGGGAGTAGTTTAATTAGCATGCCTCGGCAGCATCGCCAAAGGATCAGGAGTTCAGGACAATGGATCAAATAAAACTAAGGAGGTGTTTAGGACTGCTCCGCTTCACATTTTTCAGCTCCGCTCTTTTTTAATCAAACGGTTTTAGCTCCATGCACGCAACTTTAAAAAAAAGGGTGAAGTTGTGAGAGCATCTAAAGAGATACTCTACAAACTCTAGGTTTTTGTGCAGCTGCTCTACAGTGGAGTTTATGGAGCAGAGTTCGTGGAGTAGTCTCAAACACTCCCTAAAAGTACGGACTTACATATTATTGGGAGAGAACCTATGTGTGTGTTCGCTCTTAAACACGAATATATGGGCAAATAAACTAAAAATTAAACAATTAATACTCTTAATATAAAATTGCGTGATTGCATTATTGTTTGCTCCAGTTAAGTTGAGTTGTATATTTATGGATCGGAATAACATATATTCATGCAAAGTTGATGATGCAGGCTCAGATGCCAGAACGAAGACCCAAATGATTTTTAGGCCTTTATTCATTATTAATTTATACACAAATTCACCTAGTTTGTGGTCGCATTTAGGAATTCAAGTCGTAATGTGTGCCGGTGCCTGTTGTATGCATCCAGTGGTGGCGTGATGGGTGCAGTGGTAGGAAACTGAATGAAGACAGCTGCTAGCTCCATATCGTCGGTCTCTGTCTTGACTGAGAGGATAAGGAACACAATGTTGGGTGATGAAGCAATAGCAATAGCAATAGCAATAGGTCCCTTGGCGCCGCAAAATGTCCATGTAATTACATCCCAACCCATTATATAAGTCTATACTAGACACATATGTGGTTGTGGTTGTGGTTGGTGGTTTAGTACCACTCAAAATGTCCATGTGATTACATCCCAACCCGTTTTATAAGTCTATACTAGTTGTTGTGTTGGCTCATATGAAACATATGTGGTTGTTGTTGGTTGTTTAGTACCACTTAAGAGGGTGAGGGCTAGCTTATAAGTCTTGTTGTTCCAAATGTAGCACATACGGGTTAACCTTTTTACACAAAGCGAGGACGAAAGTGTAAGAGAGATATTATACTAAGGCCTATTTCATGTGCGGAGGTGGGTCATATAAGCAGTTTTTAGACACGAAATGTTAGAGGGTGGTCCTAAATGTCTATTGCGTATCATGGTGAGTAGCCTGGATATCGAGACAATTCGGCTTGTTATAGCTTGGCTCGTTAATATTTTGGCTCGACTCGGCTCGTTATACAAACGAGCTAGAAGAGCAGCTCGGCTCGGCTCGCTAAGTAGCTCGAGCTAGCTCGTTTGGCTCGCGAGCCAAACCATAAAAACATATTATAGAAAGATTATAAAAAACACGTAGGCAACAAACACAATTTACATATAAATTTAACATATGAGAATTTAATTCAAGAACAAAGCAAAATAAATGAGCAACATATGGGCCGAGGCCACCGAAAAATGTATGACTATATGGGCCGAGCTAATTTTAGTTTGTTAGCTTGTGAATTAACTAGCTTGTTTGAGCTAACGAGTAACTCGCGAGCCAGCTCGAGCTGGCTCATTATAATTCAAGCTAACTCGTTATAAAACGAGCTGACTCATTATAAAACGAGTCGAGCTCGGACCGAGCTATTAACAAGCGAGTCGAGCGAGCTAAAGAGTTTCGAGTTTTTTGTCCAGGCTTAGTGGTGAGTTGCCGAGACGTCACCTTTAAGGGGGGGTGGTAAATGTTACACCCCAACCGTTAGAAGCCTATAGTAGTTGTTGTATTGGCTCATGTCCATTGAAGCCTATAGTAGTCGTTGTGTTGATCCATGTGTCATATGTGTGATTGTAGTTCTTGGATTTAGTACCACTTTAGAAGTTTAGAAGGGTATAAGGGCCAGCTCCCTTTGAAGAAAGGTACTACGTGCCTGGTCCACATATAGAGCTATGCTATATAAGCAGGTTTTTGATGCAGGGTGTTATAATCATAACCGGCCCACTGCACGGAACGCATGTGTATTCATGAAGATGTTTTAATTTGCTGCTAGGTGATCTATAGTGCTCGATCAGCGTCAAAGATAAGGAGCTCGTTGGCATTAGGGTTCCAAGTTATTAGAGAGAGGATCTATATACTCATTGACGACGGCTCTAAAAGGGTGTGATGGCTACAATGACACTACGATGGTTGGGTGGAGCAGCGGAGACGTCGCCCGCCTAAGCATAGTGAGAGACGGTGGCGGTTGGGTAGCGGGGGATTGGGCGATTAGGCTGAAAACGGTGGGGATTTTTTGTCGTGATGGATTGGTCGTCCGCTACCCATCATGAATTAATTTAAGGGATACGGATGTCAATGTTGGTCGCCAGCTGCCTGTGCCATTTTTCATCGCTGCCTATGATTAAGGGAGGGAGGTGTCAAGTGGTCGCCAGCTGCCTGTGCTTAGGGCAAGGAGGTGTCGAGAAGACAGGAGGTGGATGGCACGCACGGGCGAGGCAGTGGGAGCCACCGCCGTTGGCGCATTGGAAGCACAATGGAAGGTTGGGCAGAGGAATGCGTGAGGAAGATAAGTGCTTGATGCAAGCAGAAAGAAGGCCAACCTGATTCCCAATCGATGATGGGTCCAACAATAACACCGTCCTTTAATTATGTTTGCTGCTAGTTGCTCCCATATTGCTTGGTAGGTGGTCGTCTTAAGGTAGTCTTCGAAAATCGACTTAATGAAATAGACGTCCTAAGATGATTGTCTTTGTAAATCGATGATTTTCGGAGGTGGTCTTGTCAGGACACCCGTCTTTCGGTGATGAGCATTTTCCCGGAGTATTCCTGACCTTTTGCGAAACGGACGCTAGGTGTGTCCACCTCCGAAAATGATTTGACCTTGTCTTCTAAAATCATTTTATCAGTAATGAAGTTAAAATGTAGATTCATGACACGTAAGAGGTGCAATACATAAGCTTAGGTTTCAACTAAATAAATACTATCATGCTCAAAAGAGTAAAAGGGAGTTTCCACGTTAATGGATTAGTTACTTTGTAAATTTCTACAAAAAAGTTACGGAGGGAGATGTTGTTTGTAAACAAGAAATGTCACCGAGCTAGTTAGATTCGCTGGTTTTCAACACAGTGAATGATTGCTGATTAACAAATCTGCTAAATGCTATCTGTTTTCCTCCGGTCCTCCCGTGCGGCGTTCATTCGAAACTGCTAAGGTGAGCATGACCACATTCATATGTCATATGTGAGCCTATCGATGTCTCAATTCATGTCATAGCCACCGGTACAATCGTATCTAGTCATTTTTGGAGCCACAGCTATCGAGTATGATGAGTCATCACCACTGCCACGCAAGAAGCAAAGCAATGCAGGGGATGCGAGACGACAGTGACAGCGATCATATGCTGGTATAAACATAAAGATGTCAAATATTTAGTTAAAATATATCAATATATCTAAACAAACAACCTATATAAATTATATGTCATGATTACTAATATGATTTTAAATTTTAAATAATTTCTTAGTAACATTAGTGTGTATACATGGGTTTTCAAGGAAATAATTTTCATTCTAAAACATAACATATATATTTATCACTAATGCATGCTAGCATGTCATGTATGCTTACTTTAATCAAATGTAAATATTAATAACACATACATGCTTTGTGATTATTTAAATAATTTTTAATATAAGATGTTGTTAATTTTTTAGATATAGATTTGTAAAGATATTAATCTTTAAATAATAAGATTAAAATTAGGTTGCATAGATTATCATCTTAAGATAACATCAACAATTAGATATAAATTTTTACATAGATGCAGAGCTAGGTAATTATTTAGAAATTAGAATAAATTCAATAGCTATTATTATTAACTAGAATAGAATAGATTCAATAGCTATTATTATTAATGGTGGTTTTGAGAAAAAAAATATTAATGGTGATTAGGTTATACAGTATTGATGATCAAATGTTTCAGATTTTCATGAGAACTTTTTGGTTCTATCTTTTGTTTTCTTATTGTATGTATCTTCTTACGAGGATTAATGTGGAGGCTCCATTAGAGACACCAAGTTAGACATTCTAGTATTTTTCTAGTGTGATATCTGTTTAGTTGTAGACCAAATATTAACTTATATAAACCCTAGTTGCATTCCATTCTATGGCTTCATTAATCATAGTTAGCTTTTGAGATTCAATTGATTTAAGTAGAAACTCTAACCTTTTTTTCATCTTTTTCTATTTATTTTTTAATTAAAAAGAGTTTGGATCTAAGTAGTATTGTTTTTCAGATATTTCTTAAATTGAAACTCAGATTGTACCCTAGCATTGCACTTGATGAATTTGTTATATCAATTACATTATCGATCTTGAAATGATATAATGTTTCAATTAAAATATATAAAATTATTTAAAATAACAAACTCTAAAATTAATTATCATGTAGCTTTAATATAATAAAGTGAATTGTCGATGTCATATTATTACTATGTGGTTTGTGAATTAAACTTTTGCTATGCTTCATAAGAATTCTTTTAAAAAATAATGTATATATATTTACTTGGTATGCATAGTGAAACATAACATATGGTTATTTAATTTCATGATTGTAGAACTTTAAGATTTATAAATATATATGTCTCATACTTTATGGAATCAAATTTATTTTTATTGGCATATATTAGTTTTTGCATGTAGATTTGAGCAATATTTTTGTTTATCTTTTATAACAGCTTTTTGGATAAAAATATAAAGGTAATGCTTTATGTTCTCTTTTATAACAACATAAATGGATAGGTTGGATGTAATTTTAGGATGCTATTTTGTATTTTACAAAGGTGGGTAATATATAAAATAAATACCAGGTATTTCAAATTACCATTCATAAGGGTTGATTTGGGAATCTAGATATAAAGTTAGAGGGTTGTTTTAAATTATCTTTCCAATAGCAAAAAGTGGATAAGTCAAATACAACATGAGGGGTTTATTTTGATTTATTTTTATAATGACAAATTTGGTAATTTAGATATAAATTTGGTGGGTTATTTTGATTTTTTTTAATGACAGATGTATGTGCGGAGTTTTTATATCAATTAGGGGGTTATTTTGAATTATTCTTCATAATGGTAATGATGGGTAATTTAAATATAAAATTAGAGGGTACTTTATGTATTTTTCATAATGGTAGGTGGGTAATTTTTCTAATTAACTACAATAGACTCGATGGCTATTATCAACTATGATGATTAGTGTCTACTAAATTAAAGGCTAGATGTTTCGATTATTGTAAAAATTTCTAGCGTAGCGTCAGTGAGAATTAACATGTTGTCTCTATTGGGGCCTCTATATATAAATTTTGGGAGTTATTCTGAACTATTCTTTATAATGATAGTGGTGGGTAATTTAAATGCAAAATTAGAGGATTATTTTATGTATTTTTTATAATGGCAGGTGGGTAATTTTTCTAATTAATTGTAACAGATCCGATGGGCTATTATCGACTAAGATGATTAGTGCCTTCTAGGATTTAAATATAAGTTATATTTCTTATATTTTACTTATATGAATGAATATAAATGGCATATAGTACATGTTAGTAATGATTTAGCACTCTCATCTGGTCAATTAAATATATGTTAGTAAGATGATGTGTTTTGTTGATGTAAATTACTTGAATTAAGATAAAATAACATGTGGTAGTGGATACTAATGTGGAGAGTTTGCATGACGAGATAGCGTACTAGTGGGGATATAGATGTAGATATAAATATAGATATAGATACGACGAGTATATCTTAAATCCTTTTTTATATTTTAATTTGTACTATTGTTCATGTTCAATTAGAATTGTACACACATAAATTTTAACTTGACTTAGTAAATATCTTATTGCAAACGATTCGTTTTGTTTTTTATAAAAGCAACGGGCCGGGGGGAGGTACGCGATGTACCTGAACCGATAGGCCGGTGATATACGGTAACTGGTACCGAGTACAACGTTCTCAGGGAGTCAAGGTCATGCCTCTTTTCCTTTTTGTTTTTTTTTTTTTTTTTTGAGTGGATCTCAGGGTCATGTGCCTCGTGGAGATTACATACGTAGGGTGTGATGAGGGTGAGAGGTCAGCTAGCTCATTGCAAACACTAGACACCAATCATGCATCCGAGATGTGTCAAAGCCATAGCGGTGAAACGATTTGTTCTAGTCGCAGTAATCAATCCTATATAAAAAACTAGACTTAACTCTTTCCAATGATACTAACCTTAGCATATATATTTATATATTTATACTATAAAATATAGGGCTCGAATAGTATATTTTATCTTACCCAACATCCATTGATACACCCCACTAGACAATAAATTGTCTTCATTTAAGCTATTGACATGACGAAACCATATATAATTCACTAACATTATTTGAATGTTTATATCAAAATGCCACATCATTCACCAATATAGGCTTATTCGCAGTAATCAATTTCTATATAAAACTACTCTTAACTCTTGGAGAGGAGTGGAACCTCGCATATATCTATATGTATATATACTATAAACATATAGGGCTCGAATAGTATTTATAACTAAACCATATAATTAGTTATTTTTTTAATTGTTTTCATTTAAGCGGGTTGAAATTGACGTGATATAAAATTGCATGAAACATTATTTGAATGTTTATATCAAAATGCCACATCATTCACCAATATACATTGGAGTACACACGTATGTACGTCTAGTTGGCTACGCGTGCCTTAACTGCCAAGCACCGGGCGGCCCTGACGATGCCGTCACTCACGGATGTATACCACAGTGAAAACCTGCAAAAACAATAGGTACGTAGTGCGTACGTCTGCCGACCCAACGCGGCGACGCCGGCCTCCCAATCCAATCCAATCCAGCCGACACGTACAACTGGCATTTCTTTTCTTTCTTTTGGTTTCTTCTGGTGTCCCCGTTAATCAACCAAGGGTTGAAGAAACCTGAAAGGGAGTTTTGTTTTGTCCTTAATTAAAAATAAAAACAGAAGTGAGAAGAAGAGAAAAAAAAAGTCAGAGCACGGCTCCCGGGCGGCCCCGTGGGACGGGTTCACTGAGAGAGATAGTATATATATATAGTAATAAAACGCGCCAAAAACTTGGTCTTCTCTTGACAGCCAGCCGCGCGCGCACCCAGAAACCAGCAGCAAGCCAAGAGCGGAATCCACCCACTATTCTGCACTGTTTGTTTTGTTTTTAATCCCCTTTATAAAAAGGCGCGGCGCATCCGACCGGCCCAATTCCACCCACCCCTGGCCGCTGCCTGCCTCTCCCCCTGCAACCATTCGCCGCCCGCCATCGTTGAGCTCGAGCGCGCCTGCCTGCCTGCCACCAGCCCACCACAGTTTCTGTTGCTCTGTTCTCCCGCCAAGGCAAAAGGAGGGAGAGGAGGGGGAATAGCCCAAGAAGAGGCAGGTTGAACCAGTGAGCTAGCTCCATCGATCTCGGTTCGGTCGCTATGGGGATCTGCGCCTCGTCGTCCAAGCGCGTGCAGCAGGAGGAGGACTCGGACGAGAACGTGGTGTACGTGATGGACGAGCAGGGCGGCGGCGGCGGCGGGGGAGCGGATGCCGGATGCCGGAAGGTGGCCTCCCTCTTCTCGCAGAAGGGCAAGAAGGGGCCCAACCAGGACGCCGTCATCCTCTGCCAGGTTCGCGCTCGCCTGCTGCTGTTGCACCCCAGCACCCTCCTCCTCCCTTCTCTATCGGCTTGCCGCCGGCGTGCCTCGGTTGCTCCGACGATCCCACCCTCTTCCAGTTCCAGTTGCCGTCGCCTGACGCTACTTGCGCGCCTCTTTTTCTGTTCCTGTTTCTGTGTACGCAACATGCAGAACCAGTTCACATGATTGATTGCCTTCACGTTTCATTTCATCATTAAAAAAGATGACTTTTTTTGTATTTGATTTCCGAATTGATTGTTTCTTTTTGTTTTAAGCCACCATTTTGAATGAATAGTTTTGGAATCCGGGTCAATTGCTGCTGCTTCTTCTTGAGGGTGCTCTTGCAGTCAGTCTTGCTGCTGTCTGCCTTGCTGCTGTCTCAAGAACTCTTTGTACTATTTCTCAGCTTTTTCTCTCTTATATCCATTCATTCATTCATCTTTTCCTTTGCTCTGCCACAGAGAGAAAAGCCCTGGTAGATCTATCTGTACTGCTACAGATAGTTGTTTGTTTTTCCTGGTTACCAAAAAAAAAAAGAAGAAGATTTATCCCACCGACTGTACTTCACTGTTCCGTATAATCATGGATTAATTGTACGGTAATAGTACCGTCTTTTGCAGAAGGAAAGCCCATAGAGTAGTTTTCTTCTGGTGTTTCCTCTTGGGTACCCTGTCCGTCCGTCTTTGCCAGGCGCTTGACTGACCTGTGGGGAATTAGGATTGGAGGTCAAGAAATTCCAGGAACTGTCCTCTCCTCTATACAGTACAGTACACCGTCCACCATTTCACCATATATTACATTACAGCGGAAGAAAATCGTGGTGATTCCTGTTCCAAACCACGGGAACGAGTTTCGTCTGCGTACGGATTCCGCGGCGGCTTTTATTTCCTTTATTATACGACGGCGAAACAACTCGGAAATCTTGATTTCGTCAACGTCATACGGACGGACCGTCGGTGACTAGCATCCTGCCTTTGCTAATTGCTAACAGCAATTCCTGAATAATATGGTTTTCCCACCAAGAACCAACCAACAATCTCACCTAGCGTTGGGGCTCAATTGTCAACGATAATCTCTGATGCTATCATCCGATAATCATCACCTACCAGTTGTTGGCTTCTTGATACAGTCAATGCAATCTTGAATGCATGTAATCATCAGTCCGAGCGACGAACGATTCAATTCTGATGTTCAGCATGTACTGGTTCTCTCCAGGGATTCGGCATGGAGGACGGCGTGTTCTGCGGCGTGTTCGACGGGCACGGGCGGTGCGGGCAGGTCATCAGCAAGCTGGTGCGGGACTACCTGCCCTTCATGATCCTGAGCCAGCGGAACGCGCTGTTTCTCAACTCGGACGACGACGACCCGGCCTTCTTCAGCGACGCGTCGCCGGTGTCGGCGTCGTCGTCCACGGACAGCAGCGGGCAGTCGTCTCCGGCGCCGGCGCAGCTGCTGGAGGAGTGGCGGGAGGCCTGCGCCAACGCGTTCGAGGCCATGGACAAGGAGCTCAAGCTGCAGGCCAACGTGGACTGCAACTTCAGCGGCACCACCGCCGTGTGCGCCATCAAGCAGGGCAGGGACCTCATCGTCGCCAACCTCGGCGACTCCAGGGCCGTGCTGGCCACCATGTCGGACACCGGCTACCTCAGGGCCGTCCAGCTCACCACCGACCAGAAGCCCGGCGTGCCCCGGGAGGCGGAGCGGATCAAGCGCTGCAACGGCCGCGTGTTCGCGCTCAAGGACGAGCCGTCGGTGCTGCGCGTCTGGCTGCCCGACGAGGACTGCCCCGGCCTGGCCATGGCGCGGTCGCTGGGCGACTACCGCCTCAAGCGCCACGGCGTGGTGTCGGAGCCCGAGGTGACGCACCGCCGCGTCGCGCCGGGGGACCTCTTCATCATCCTCGCCACGGACGGCGTGTGGGACGTGCTCAGCAACGAGGAGGTCGTGTCCATCGTCTGCGCCACGCCGCGGAAGCAGCACGCATCCAAGGCCGTCGCCGAGGCAGCCGCGCAGCGCTGGCGGACCAGGTACCCAGCGTCGCGCGTCGACGACTGCTCCGCCGTCTGCCTCTTCCTCCGCGACCAGGACAGCTGGGCCACCACCGTCGCCGCCGCCAAGGCCAAGGCGGCCGCCGCTAGGCCACCGCACGCCCGCTAGCTGCTAATAGCCGGGGCAGACGGACGGCGGACGAAGCTCGATCGCTCCGGCGACAAAACTCGCCGGCATGTTAGTGTAACGGGAGTGTAGTTAAAGTGTTGTAACATAATGTTAATTAATTAAGAAGCTCTGATGTTTTTGCGACGAAGAGAATGAGGAGAGAAAAAGGCGGGTAATTTCTCAGTTTTGACTCTTGATGATCAGGGATCAGCTAGCTGACCATACATGGTATGGTGTCGGAGGAAGCGAATGGCTGGCAGGATTGCCGTTTGTACTCTGTTTATTTATAGCATGTAAAAAGTTTCCAGTTAAAGAAGAGTTACCAGTCGGAGTGCCTTTTTTTTCGATATAAATTTCACTTCCTCCGTTTAAAATTTTCAGTACACCTTGTATTTTGTTTTTTCAAAAGTCAGATTTCCTATATTTCGATTGCCATTTGGTGAAATAACAAGCATACAGGAGTTATTATACATACAATCTGACTCACATTTTGAAATGCTTGTACACTGTTGGTTTTGTAGCTATGAATGAGATATTCTGGGAGAATTGTATTCAACGTATAGCTTTTTTTTGAAGATCTGATCAAAATAGAATATGCCTTGTACCCTTGGAAGGAGGGCGCGACTTTTGATCCTGAATCTAGCCAAATAAGCGACATCTGGGCACCTATGTGGTCTTCAGAGCACAAGTGTATCTTCTTTTTCCTTTATAATATATTCATAATACATAAAAAAAAAAGTTCAATGTCTAAAAACTAATCATCGTAAATTCTAGTCCGATCCATATAGTTTGAAATGAAAATCTCTAAACTAGACACAGAAACCAATTTGTCATATAAGATTTGAATGGCTCACTTCTGACAACCCAAAATGTCACTTTTGTTCCCTTGAGGTGAATGAGGGGGGGAAATTACCCACCTCTTACCAGTTACCACTCCCTACTCCCTTGATTAGTTGATTGAATTGAAATTATAATTATATAGTCGACGCGTTTTTGTACGTCGTCAGTAGAAACGACCATACTTTTTTACTTACAGCCACACCGTACCCACACAGCTCGGGACACGATGGCTGGCCACACCTTGCTGTGGTAGGTCGGTGTCGCCGGTCTAGCTATCAACAACGAGGGGCGCCTAGCTTCTAGAAGCACGCAGTTTGGGTACAAACCGTGGTCCTACTCCTGCATCAGCTTTGCTGCCGCCTGCTGCCGGATAGGCTTGTTGTAAATTCAGAAAAAGATGTCATCAAGGTCCATTATTTCATCCCACGTATGCTCATTTTGTCATTTATATTATTATGAACATACATCACATTCCAGCTTTTGAAAAATCTTAGCTTGGTATATTTTGAGATTGACCAAATTTCTACCTATATTTGTTAATTAAAATGGGCACGTCACTTCTCAGCATCCCATCGAATAGGTGACTCGGCCGACAGATATGTTTCATCATACAAAAACTAAACGGCGAATTACACATAGTTTATGGATCCATTATGATGCCCCCAATAATACTAGCAGGTAATTAGAGATTTAGTGTCACGTCAGCTCATTAATGCCACATGTCTTATCTTTTCCTTTCTATTGGGCTTGTTCGGCTGGTCTACTTCTATAGTACCAGCCAGCCAGCCAGCCGAATGGAACTAGAAGTTTGTAGAGGCCATTTCTTAAAATAGAGAGATGAGGCGTTCTTTGCTAGTGTGGATGTTCTTTGACATTCTCTCTCATCTACCTCCCTACTGAATCCTACTAAGCTACCTCAAGATATGTTTCACCATACAAAAATTAAATGACTAATCTGTACTTAGTTCGTGAAACCATTAGGCGTCTCCAACAATAATAGTAGGCTGCTAGAGATTTGTGCCATGTCAGCTCATATATGGCACATGTCAGTCTTATCCTTCAACACGAGATAGAAGCTGTGGGGAAATTGTTTCTCGGGATGCACAAATACCCTCGGCAGCAAAGAGTTCGTCGCTAGCGTTGATGTTGTCTGATCATTCTCTCTCATCCATCTCACTGTTGAATCCTAGTCAGCTAGTAGGTCTGAGACAGTGAGTTGGGAACGCCCCTGATGGCACATGGCAGTACTTACCAGAGTCCACCACTAGCGATAAGCACCGATTGAAAAAGCGATGATACCCGAATGTCAAGGTCAGCAGAGCGCGCACGCATCATGATTTCCTCCCCTCTTCCTCCGCTCCCATCCCGCACCCCGGGCCCACCGTACGGTCAAAAGTTCATCGCCGACTCAGCATCGGGGGTCCATTGCTTGCTGGCAGGCAGGCCTAGACGAGAGATGGCAACTGCCAGAATTGGAGCTCCCTGCAAATCCCCCAATTCGCCTGCGCGTGCCGTGTAATGTAGACGCGTTCCAATTCCGTCGACGAAATGCTTCGCTCCAGGTAGCCGCTGAGCTGAAAATATAAGCAGATAAACCAGGAATTGGCCCCGGTACCGTGAGAGGGAGAGGCATGAGACGGGTCAGATGGCTACTGAGCGTAATGGACAAGAAGGTGCAGACGAGACGTGCTGTCTTATTGCCCGAATACGCCTGCTACCTCCCTCAGATGAGAGCTTGCAGTCGCCTGGCCCAGGACACGGCAATTTGAATAATTTATCTTGTTTCTGGAAAGCCCAGATGTTTAGAATTCATTCATGTCCACCTCGTCGCCCACGTCAACCACATACAGGCTTTGCTTCTTGTGGTCAGCTACACGAGTACACACACGGAGCCAGTTCACGGAACCCACAAAAGCAATCAAGAGCACAGCACAGGCCATATCTTGGTCAACTGTATGATTCACATCACAGATGGGCTACCAAGCACGCTTCGCTGGGAGACCAATCTTTGCACACATAATCAGGATTCAATTCAACAGCACAAAGAGCGCCGCTACATCAAGGCCACAGAAGATGACAGCCAGGGCACTGGTAGATAAGACTTTATCCGAACAATCTAATAATACGATAGCAGCTGCGGCGTAGAACAGCTACAATAGCTATGATTGGGGAAAAAAATAATATAAGTTCAATGGTCAGAGTTCATGACAACTGATGGTTAGCCCTGACTAGGTTGCATTACATGTCGTAAAAGAAAAAGGAAAACCTTACAGCCTTTTTTGTGATATGTGAGCAGATAAATTCCTGTGACCTTTTGGTGAAATTAGCATCAGCTGCTGTCGTCTATCTTCTTACTGCTTGCTTTATCCTTCGGCTGCCAATCTCGCTACAAGGCAGCTCCAGTCGTCATCATATCTTGGGGCCAAAAGCTTCGGGTATTATCAGAAAACATACTTCACATTTACTAAGGAATCCCAAGGACGCAGTCTGCAGTCAGGTATGGCAGTAACATAGTACCAGGACTAATCTTGTGGATGGCCACCGACTGCTGCTTTCTGGCCCCAGCCATCGAATTGCAAAAGATTCCTGCACCTGAATCCTTGAACGTGTGAAAGGCCAAGTCTTTCACTTCAAGCAAGCAATCAAAGAAAACTACTACCAATTTTCTCTAGCATGTTTCCCTATGCATAATACATGTACAAGCTATTTGCAGCAGCACACGCAATGGAGTTCTCAGTTGGGTGCCACGCAAGATGGAGCAGTTTAGTTGAGAGATCATAAGAATTTCCATTGGCGTCAATGCTTGTATTTTCTCCACCTGCACCATGAGCTTAATTGATCAGAACCAAGGCGGTTGAATTTTAGGCATGGTCTGGTCCATGTACAGAAAAAATAAATTCAAGACTGGCAGCGCAAGAGGGCCTCTGACCTCTCCTCACAGCACGGGTCAAAGAAGTCAGAGTCCGTGCAGGCCTTGCTGGATTAACAACCTGTCGCCTGTATGGGTTTCCACAATTCAAATAATTAGATAATAGAAGTTTAGCCGGGCATGGAAAAATAATTTCCATGTAGTGCGTGTTGGGTCAGTGTCAATATCATATTTTGTTACCTATACAACTACATGGTCATGGGTCACCTATATTGAATTGAATCTTGAATGTTTGGTGGCCCAACCAACTTTGACATAAGATGCTCATCATAAGTGAGAATGTTCTTTTTTTCTTTCCTTTTTTGGTATGTAGAGCTCACTTGGGCGGCAAATTAGTTAATTAAGGAGCAAGGGGCTTATGAATTATATTGAAATAGTCTATATTCAGGTAGAGTATAACCTTACTGAATCTTGAATGTTTGGTGAGCCCAACCAACTTTAACATAAGATGCTCATCATAAGTGAGCATGCTCTTTTTTAGTACGTAGAGCTCACTTGGGCGGCAAATTAGTTAATTAAGGAGCAAGGGGCTTATGAATTATACTGAAATAGTCTATATTTTGGTAGAGTATAACCTAAACCCACTTAACAACATACAAACTAATGATAATCCCAACATTTGACAGACCTCATGGGATTTCTGCTGGCTTCCAAAGTTGATGCCTCCGTACTTTCAGGAGAACAACCAAAAACACGAAACAAATTACTGCAGTTAAGATGACACAAGAAGAGTTAACATACATAAGTGTTAAATAAACCAACAGCTTCTTACAGCTCATAATGCGAGGATAAAGATATACCTATAAGAACCAGTTGCAACACGGAGTCCATCACCACTGAGACAACATTCAAATTTGTCAAAAATTGAATCATTCTCGTATAAATCACAGAGCTGCAAAAAATGATGTTAACCACAGTATCAGATTACAACAGATATATTGATATGCCTCTTTCATTCTCATTGAGATGATAAGAAACTTCACCTTAGGACGTAAGTATTCATGAACCTGAAAAGTTGCAACTGGGCCTGAATCCATGTTTAGATCCCACAACTGAAGAAACAAAAACGGTTAAATAAAAATATTTCTAGCGGTCAAGCATCATTATCACAAAAGGGAGGGCACAAAAAGTTCCTTGATCCTCAAATTCCAAGGTAAAACTATTTAAATTTCTGACAGATCAATAGCATGGGAGAAGCATCCAAATTTTAATCACTATGGGTCTGAGTACGATGTATATTACTTTCTAGCTAAACAATTGGTCAACATCGAAAAAAACACAAAATGACATTTGGACCAGTGGAGCAGAACTATATTGATGTTAAGTGTGCTTCAAGAAAATTAGAACCAGGCCATATCCATACAGAACTCAATGATGTCACACAGCTTATTTATATAACATTGAAAGATGAACTCAATGCCTCAAGACCTGGATAGAGAAAGATGAAGAGCATTTTGACATGTGTTCTTCTGGTAATAAAATTGATTTTTTTAGCCACCTCGTGCACAAATCATAGAGAGTAAAAGTAGAACTTCAGAAACGGGACAGATAGGTATGTTGCAAACCTTGAGTGACATATAATCACGACTAAGAATGTGCCTTCCGTCCCTTGCAAACTTTATATCTGAAACTGATGCTATTATCTCTGTAAAAAATGATCTTGATCCAGGTGCTTCATGCTCCTCAAATCTGAACAAGATGCCCCAGTTAAATCAGATAATACCATGACCAATAGATAAACTTAAATGTTTGTAGCCATTAGAAATGATAAAATCTAAGCATTGCCTTCTAATCAACAATAATGTTACTGAAGATGTTAAAAGGGGAATTACTGACAGTTTAGCATGGTTGTCACACAGTGCTGACTGCCGCAGATCAATAAGCCGGATAGTACCCTTTGAGCTACTATATGCTAGTGTATTACAGTGAGTTGGATGGAACTCCGCACAAGTAATCACCTCTGAAATTTCACAGAATTATAATGTAATGGGTGTTTCCACATAATAAGTACGGAACCAATAGAAATTGCATGAAAATAAATGAAAGCCTACAAAGATCTATTTACCAGCAGCCAAAGGTGTCTCATAACCAGTCAACAAACAAATTTTGCAGTCACATATGCAAAATGTATTAGTTTCGTTTTTGCACAGTAAAACCTGATGCAGGTTATCTTGTGTTATCTAATCTTGTTTTTTCCATAAAGCAACTACTATGTTTATGAATTTCTCACCTGTTGACAGCTACAGAATCTACACTTTTCTGAGAAGGAATTGCTAGGTAGCATACTAACATGCAGCTGCAGAGTTAATTGACTGATAGGTAGAGTTGGTATGTTCAGAGAATAGGAACTGCGTTCCTGAAGCAACTCCATTCAACACTGTCCATCATTTGCCCCAGATCCAAATAGGAGTTTTGTAGGTAGATGTAATGCAGGTTGCTATTCCAACCATATTGTACAGCCGCAGGGATGAAAAATGAAGATATTTTAAAAGATTGGCAACAGACAATGCATACCATGTGACACCTGCACATGGCAGTTTGCAGGGTAAGAAGGCACAAATACTGCCTATATCTTGCAATGCATCCAACTCCACTATTCAAGAACTCACAGCATCAACCTACTGGACTGTGAATCTACCTAGTCTTGTAACATTTGCATGCATAATGTTTACAAGAAACAGGAAGCTCGCATAAGTAGTTATCAGACAGAAAAAGTTTACCAGTTAGATCCTCCATGTTTGCAGGTTTCACATCAACAATGTTAAAGCTCTGATTGCTAATTTCTAAATTCCAAAGGTTTATTCGCAGATCATCTGCTGATATGAATGTTTCTCCGTCGCTGTGAACAAAATAAAGTGAGCACACGGTATCACCATAGTCATAAACCCAGGCAGTAAAATATAAGTTCCAAAAAGCTCAGCCACATTAAATGAAAAAATATATAGTAATTTAAGAGCAGTAACTTCTTATTTATAATGAAAAAAAAGCTTCTTTGCTTTGATCTAATTCAAAGCCTTCATGTTACATAAAGTGATAGGCCACATTTCATACTAAAGAAGGTGAAAAGCACTGTTGCCACCGTACAGGTTTCACACACTACCATATAGTTTTTGGGTCATCGCCAAGGAGTTGTGGCATACCACAGGCGCCACAAGGTTTTAGTTATGCCATATTGCCTAGCATCCAGGCATACCCCCAGCACCACTGGACACCATAATGCCTCAAAAACCATGCACACTGCACATGCAGCATACCTCCTATGAAACCAGGATATCTTTAGGGCAGTAAAAGAATCTTTGGGAAACACACAGAATATGAAATAAAAGGAGCAAATGAGGATGATTAGATGGAAACAGATGAACCGTTAAGTGGATATACAGCTCAAGCAACCATTGTTACTGTTTACATTCGAGTCTGCAGCAGACACTGGGAACTATAGATGAAAGGGGAAGATGTGAATCAGCTGCTACAGATCAGGGGCCATGGGGATCTAAGGATTAGCTCTCCCCTGAATCACTGTTCTGCAGCAGGTGGCCACCAGACAGTGCTGGACCCAAAAAGCTAGGAAACTCCACCTAAGTTTGCTCTATACTTTGCTGGTGTTTTTCCAAATCCTACAGTCCACTAATTTCATGAAAAAAAAAAATGCCTCATTGAGCAATCCAGGTCCAATTGTGTCAGGAGCCGTTTAAGCAAAGTAGCAAACCAACATGGAGGTCACTGATTCAGTTTTTTTCCCAGTTTAGCACTGATAAGATATTGTGTTTCCTGTTTTAATTTGTAGAAGTATGTTTGAACTGAGAGGTCAAGGCAAAAAAATGTCAAAAAAAGAGTATGTACTTAAAAACAAATCCAATAACACAATATTGTAAGATAACATAAACAATATGACGAAATATGAGACAAGGAAACTGAACATGCATTCCAGTACAGCAAGAGCATATCTTTTGCTGATCTTATTAGATATCCATAATATCATGAAGGAAGCTAACCTATTATTTGAAATGGAATTAATATGGTAGTCATGAGCATGTGCATATACACGTCGGCATCTCGCGACATGATTAAATTCTTGGCCCGTAACCTGCATCCAATAAGGGAAACTATTCAGATTTGTCACTGATATTATCTATAGTCTGTTAAACGAATGTCTACTTCTCTGTCATAAGAAAAAAAAAAACTATTGTATTGTTCATGCAAGCAATGCTAATTCCTGATGTTGCACAACACTAGAGATGATGGATGAAGTGGGTTTAAGTACTACCACCACAGGCAAACGCAGCGATGCACATCCTCCTGGAGGAAATGACACATTGTTGTTGAGACTGTACATTTGTTCTGAGCATCCACCATTTGGAAGAGCTCTGCAACTACTCGTACCCGGACTTGAAGTCGAACCATTGTATGAACTTTGAGAGGTATCCAAATTCATCACTGAGACCCGTTTCACTTTTTTCTCTTGAACCTATAGAATACCAAAAGCACCATGGACACCATTACGAAATCATGTTCACTTGCAAATAGTGAGAAAGTCTAAAAGATAAGCAATATCATTGCACGAGCTGTAAATATGATAAGGCATAATTTGATTGTGTTCGTAAAGATAAGGATACAAAACACTTGCTTCTTGATTAAAGCAGCAATAAATAGATATTGGAAAAAGTCTAAATTCCCCCCTGAACTATCAGCACCTGTCTAACCTAGGCCCTGAACTACAAAACCAGATATTCTACACCCTGAACTTTCGAAACCAGTGCACATAACCCTCTGGGGCAGTTTTGGAGGGTGGTTTTGCTACAGTAACGCAGTTTTGTCTTTTTCTTTTTTATTTATTTTGGCTGAATCTTTGAAAAATCATAGTAAATCACAAAAAAAATCATAGAATAGAAAATCTAATTTTGTTGGACTCCACATCAATATATCTACACGGTGAACATATAATATAGTATATTTTAGTACAAAGTTTTTGCTGTAATTTTAGACTTATGTTTTTTTGTAATTAAATGGAATAATTCATAGCTGTAATTTCTATGGTCGAATTGTGGTGAAATTTTTATGGTGAGCTTATTATAATATGCTTGAACTGTAGTAAAAATTTTATATTTATTGGATCATTTTATAGATTTATTTATATTTAACAAGCATAAACCTAAGTATGAATCTAAATAAATCTATAACTAAGTTATAAATGATTCAATAAGTATGAAATTTTTACTATAGTTCAAGCATATCATAATAAGCTCACCATAAAAATTTCACCACAATTCTACCATAGAAATTACGGCTATGAATTATTCCATTTAATTACAAAAACATAGGTCTAAAATTACAGCAAAAACTTTGTATTAAAATATACTTTGTATTATATGTTCACTGTGTAGATCTACTGATGTGGAGTCCAACAAAATTAGATTTTTTATTTTATGATTTTTCTGTGATTTACTATGATTTTTCAAAAATTCAGCCGAAATAATTAAAAAAAGAAAAGACAAAACCGTGTTACTGTAGCAAAACCACCCTCCAAAACCGCCTCAAGGGGTTATTTGCACCGGTTTCGAAAGTTCAGGGTGTAGAATACCTGGTTTTGTAGTTCAGGGCCTAGGTTAGACAAGTGCTAATAGTTTAGGGGGGAATTTAGACTTTTTCCAATAGATATTAGATAAGTTCATGGCTGGGACAAAAATATGTAAACCGACATTAAGGTGCCATGAATATGTTTTAGACTAGATAATGGAAACATCTCAACGCTGAGGCATGACATGTTTAGTCAAGATAAACAATAAATGAGCTATGAAGTTGAATGAAGTTGTAAACATATGAAAGTAAACCTATGAGCAACCTTTTTTATGCATACCTTCCAATACTTGATTGTTTTGTCATTTGTAGACAAGAGAAAGAGTGCATTGTTGGCTGTTTGGCACCACTTGATCTTGTTAATCTTCTCTTCTATTTCCAAACTTTTTAAGTAGTCAAACTACATGAATTGCACAGAAGTCAGAATAAAAGATTCATAATTTGACATAATCCAGTATACAACTACAGAACAGCATCACTTGGAGAGTCATTTGGACTATGTATGGCTTTATAGTCTTTTATGGTAAGCTAATCTGCACTATATTTTCAGAGCTCGTACTCTCTCCCAAAGTGTCATTAAAAACTTGGATACAAACTCCAAACTACCCCATCCATTTCAAAATATGTCACTTTTAGCTCTGCCCTAAGTCAAACTTCTCTAACTTTGACCAAGTTTATTGAAAAATGCACCAACGCCTACAAAATCAAATTAGTTTCATTCAATCCACCATGACATATGTCTTGGCTCTCGTTTTTTCCTCAATGCAATGATACGCAGCTCTCCTGCGTATTCGAGAAAAAAAATATATGCCTTGGCTCTTGATAGTGCATTTATTTTGTATTGTAGATGCTAGTATATATTTTTTCCTACAAACTCAGTCAGAGTTGAAGTTTGACTTAGGAGTTAGGACAAACTAAGGTGACCTATAATTTGGAATTGGGAGTATAAGATTAATGATCTATGGAGGTGCTGTTACAGAGATTGTTGCCATCTCTGTGTAATAAACTAAACTTGTCATTGATGTGATGTTGATATGCTACAGAAAATAAAAGGAAAAACTGAAGATATTTCTTGTCGTAAAAAAATACTAGTATTACTTCCATTTTTTTAGAACAAATTAGAATTACAAGTACTAATCTTATGTGGCTGAACTATTAGTGTCCAAATTAGTAGTGAAAATTTAAATGGATCGATGCAAGCATTCTAAAATGGCACTTATTACTGGATAATGTATTGAAAAACTTGCATGGCAGCCATGATTTTGTAGACTACCATCTATGTTTCATACTTAACAATGTAACTGTTTGCTTTTAATTTTTAAATGGCACAAGTGAACTAGAGTTTACCACAAAGCAACAAATAGCTCATTTGATAAATTAGACTTGGCAGTTAGAATGTAAAACTAGAAAAGTTGTCATTTCTTAGTAGCAAGTAACCTATGGAAGAGAACATAGTGAATGGACATGAATTCATGTTGCAATTTCCTCCAACATTATTATGTATTCAAGTTCATCGGTCCTTTTAAATTTGAACACATGAATAATGATTTTATAATTTGACACATAACAGAAATATTTGAAGTTTCCTTTCCATCACAATTCATGCGAAAATAATCCAAACTAGATATTGCTGTCACAAGAAGTCAATTGACACTCACGACCAGATTGTTACTATCACCACTTTAAGACCCACGTACCTCAGGTTCATGACTTTGAAATTCAGTCTTGTAACGGAACTCAGGATGCCTGGCAACAGGATATTCTTGCCTCTCAAGTTCTCTTCGACTAGCATTCTGCACATACATTAGCACTATGGGCACAAGAGATTTAAGCAAGAAAAATTACAAAACTTATATAGTGTGGTACTTACATCACCAATGTCTGTTCTTTCGAACAAAACCACACGTCCACCTCTATCTCCAGTAGCAAGATGATTGCCAGATTTGTCAAACTCAATTGCAGAGATTATGTCCACTGAAACAAGTAGCATGTCTGATCAAGATACAAACTGATTTGGCTGGTGAACAAATCAAGCCGTCACAACAAATATCAACTGAAATAAACAAGACAAGAAATAGAAGTGGGTTTATTAGCATAGAAAAAGGACACTTATCTTCGCTCTACTGTTGCCCGTGACTAATTATCATCATAAACGTCAGTGCCGTCTAATCTTGTCTGCCCAAATAGTCAACTTTATGCTAATTTTATATGGAAAATGGTTGTGCTGGGATTATGTATCCAGACAATGGAATACGGGGTCCTAAGATCTAATCCCATTAACGTCAATTTGTTTTTGTGAATTGCTTGCAATATTTTATCAATTTTGGAAACACAGAAGTGAAAAGCACCTCGAACAGGGTACTGCCTTTATATTCGTAGTCTTTGGAAACACATCGTAATGTTTAGTTAGACTAGTTGATGGAATCTAGCCCAGTAGGGCCAAATTGGCTCACCCACAGAGGCAAACTTTCCAAGGAACCTCTTTCTCCCATCCCTTGCTGATCTTCTCCTCTGTGTCTTCATTAGACCAAATCAAGCACCTTAGTGTCCAGATCGAAGGCCAATGCTACCAAAATCTAGTGGAGTTCAGACACAGCAAATTGGAGCCACAGGCCATCAAAATCAAGCTTGTCACTGCGTGGGGAAGGAGGCAGAGGAGGCTGAGATAGTCCACCGGCTGCTGGTTGGTTCTCACACAAAGCAAGGAGTACCTGTGGCCTTGTAGCTCCAGTGCATGCTCAGGAGCAAGCAGCAAACTGGATTGGTAGGCATGGGATTGAATCACTTGTTCTCTATTTTTTTTTCCCTTTTGCTTTTCTTTCTTTGTTTCGTGAACAGAGATTGGCTATGGCATCAAGTCCACCTTTTTACTGGTTACTGATGTTCTGTTGCCATTGCAAGCCTGTAACGCAGCACATTGATGAGTTGCTCAGGATGGGAAAGAAAAGAAGGAAAGAAGAAGCAAGTTTAAGATCGATGCCAGAAAGGGAAACGACCCCCACCATTTGTTGCCCGGCTAGCTTATAGCCTGGGAAAACAACCATGAGTGCCCTATGCTCCTGATGGGAGGTTGCACATGAAAACAACAGTTGAATTTTTTTAATCAAGATCATGATGAAGCAATGTAAGGCTGGAACAGAAATTAAGTGACGTGTATCTACCCTCAAACTAAATAAGCTTTATGTATGTAGGAAATGGGATATCAACCTTTTCATAGTCATAAAGATGTTTACAGGACAAAGTGCAAAGATGTAAGGGGCGGCACATAAACAAATATACCTCTCTATTCCGCAACAAGCACTAAAATCAAAGATCTAAGAGAACTATACCTCACTATTCCTAAATGAGTACTAATCAAACAAACACCATTTCAACACAAAACCACAGAGAAACTGAAAATCCACATGAAAAGCAATATACTGCACGATCGTACATATGCCTATATAGCAAATGACCCAGGGGAAGTCAGATAAACTGATGGATTGTTTGTGCAGCTTAATCTTGAAAGGACGCTACGGAAGGCATACAGCTCAGAAGCAATGATAGCCCCAAGCTACACACAAGAGTTTTCAAAAGATCAAACTACTGTAGACAGATAGCAGAAGCTCACAAATTATCTGCCAGGATAATCCCAAGAGCTAAGGAAAATCTCAAGGAAACAAAAATCAATAACCCCAAGTCCTCAACAAATTATGAAAAAAGGTTTAAGTTTCGGACCCTCAAAGGCATACAGCTTAGAAGCAATGACAGCCCCCAGCTACAAACAAGAATTTTCAAAAGATTGAACTACTGTAGACAGATGCCAGAAGCTCATAAATTATTTGCCAGAAAATCCCAGGAGCTAAGGAAAATCTCGAAGAAACAAAAATCAACTACCCAAATCCTCAACAAATTATGGGGGAAAAAAAAGAAAAGGTTTAACTTTCTGACCCTCCACTGGCATACTTATATGAGACTGGCAATATTTTCCATAAATCCATTCTGCATTCTAACTCCAATTCAACTCCCAACGCACATAGACATTTGCCAAATACAAAGCACCACTACTAGAGTGCAGATCAGTTGGAGCTAAATTACACGACAACTACTGCCACATGTAGTAGTTACTTGAACAGATACAGTTAGCCGGTAGAGAAAACTGGCCTGTCAAGGTGTAGGCAGTATAAATAAACAGTCCAAAATCGCGGTTAAGACACTGTCACACTGATGAGCATAGCACTTCCTTCCAACTCAAACAAGCCAAACGCTTTAACGCCCAAGCCACGGTAAAAGCCTGCCACGAACCATTGGCTCGCCGCCGCCCGCCCGCCCCATGGAACCTCCAGCGACCCCCGGACACCCGTGACAACGAAACGCATGGCGCCGCTAAACCTCTCCGGAACCCACCGGACGGGCCAGATCTCGCTAGGGCGCGACGGGACTGGGCCCGAGCCGCAGAGGCCCGCGGCGGGTTGTGTGTTGTATTTATTAGTTACCTTCCTGCACGTCCTCTCCGCGGCGCGCTCGCCGAAGACCTGCGCGAACCGCCACTCCAGCGGCTGCGGCTGCGCCGCCGCAGCCGCAGACGACGACTCGGGGCGGTCGTCGGGGGACATGGGCTCCCGCTCCATGGCGCCGCCTCCGCCTCCGCCGCCGTCACGACACCATGGCGGAGCAGGATCTCGGTGGGGGGGAGGGATCTCGGGCTGGGAGAGGAGGCTCCCGAGAGCTGGGGAGGTTCTAGAAGAATGGCGGGGATCGGGCGGGGGGATCGATGGGGGGGGGGCGCGCCGGCGTGGGGAGCGGAGCGCGTGCTGCTGCGGCCTGCGGGGATGATGTGGGGGAGCGAGCGTGCGAGCGGGGGCGTCAGAGGGGGGAGGCGAGTCGACGATCCCGTTCGTGCCGGTCGACCGGCGTTTTTGCGCCCCCCGTGTGCTGTTTTGTTTGCGCCCTTTTTTTCCTCTCGCGTTCTTGTCCGCATCAGAGATGGGGACATTTTGCACCTTGGACCCTCACCAATGTATAAATTTGTTTTTGTAATTAATTTTTTGCAAAGAAGAACCCAAGATTATGAAGTGTTCAATGTGGCTCAAAGCAAGTACAATAAGTCATGTCAGCGTGGCTTAGAACCAAGATAGCTCAACAAAATTTAACGTAGATGAGAGAAAAGAAAGAGAGAGAGCACACTTGTCACCAGGTTGGACGCCCAAAGCTTGCACAGGCCTTGTTCTCTTTCCCATATTTTCGCAAGTTTTTCCATTCTCTTTCCATCACATCAATTTATACACGCATACATGGAGCATTAAAATATAAGTAAAAAATAACTAATTACACAGCTTAGTTGTAAATCACGAGACAAATCTTTTAAGTCTAGTTGGACCACGATTAGACAATATTTGTCAAATACAAACGAAAGTGCTATAGTGCTTCGTATGCAAGTTTCTTATAATGTGAACAAGGCCACACTTTTTAAATCTATATGCCCTGTCGCAACCTCCTCCCAAAACTAGATCAAGATCATTGGGTCATATATGGGTCTTAGTCATGCTCACGGATTGTGTCTAAAAGAATAAAAATCAATTCTTTAAATCCTAAAAAAGACATCTTATGGTATATCTTTTCTACAGTTCTTGTCTCCAAATGACATTGCTTGGCCATAAGCCAGATTTTTTAGGCTTGCTCTTAGAACGCCTATGGTAAATAGCTATGCACTTCCAGCAACTAACATTATGGTCGTTTGGCATGGTTTACAGAGTAGATTTTTCTTAAAATTACTTTTTCTCAATTAGTCAAATAGCTAATATTAACACAGAAATTGATTTTTTTATGAAGCAAACCAAAATCACTTCTCCATTTATACCGGGAGCTAGGTGCTAAAAAACATGCTCCTTACTGCTCCCTATTCAATTTTCACCTATCAATTCTTACTTCCTCTTTAGATTGTTGCCTCATCCAACTAGAGAATCGAGGAGCAGAGTTGGAGAATCTAGAAGTCAAAATCTATCAAACAAGCCTGGATAAGTGTGGCCGTAAAGAAACATATGTTACATAAATAAATCTATAAATATGATAAATTTTAACAAGAGAAAATAGCATATGACCCAAGAAACAAACGGCTAAGAAAGTTGGTTAAGCCACAATTTTGACGTTGAGCTCAACGACTTAGGAATATATATGGTGCGTCCAAGCCGTAGCTAAAAACCAAACATGACCTTAATCTATACCTAATAATAAAGAGGCAAAACTTTCAGCCAATTTTTTTGATTCAGCAATTTTTCGTCCAGCAACTTTTAGTCTAGCTAAGTACTTCTACATCGATTACAAAGAAAAAGTTTGAGTCAGATTGCCTCAAATTTGTCCTCCGTCGCAAACCATATCTGAAACCATTGTTTCCATGATGGACTCCTATGCGAACCCGGCATGACGAGCCAACAATAATTTGGAAAATTGGAAGGTAGGAAAGACCAGAAAAGATATAGAGAGGATCCAAGCCAAATCAAATCCTGATATGGTGGTATAATCCTAAACAAATATGTCATCAGATCAACCGCAAAATTGATACGATTGCACTTTGGAGGGAGCACCAACAAAGCCACAATGGTTCAAAGGAAGAAGACAGCGTGCAAGTCGACGAGCAACCTGCCAGCGCAAGCAGCTGGCGACCAATGCAGAGCGCAAGTTAGCTCTGGACACCGGTGGCGTGAAGAAGCTCCAACGCTTCTGACCCGGCAAAATTCGGCAGGCTCCGAAATTTTTTCACAAACGAATCCCAAAACCTTGGAGAGGATGGCCATGGTGAGCGGAGCAGGCAGGCTGTGCCGCAGCAGCTCCACGACGAACGAAGCAAAGCAGATGACGACGGCCAGGGCAGGCGGAGGCACCGGCAACAGCAGCGCAAGCTGGGTGGGAAGCATTGATCCCCCACATAGGTGATACGACAGCAGACCACTAGCGAGCCCTTGCCTCCGATGCGGTGGCAGGCGATGGCCGCGTGAGCTCCAGCGTTGGTAGCGGAGGCGGGCGCTACGTGGCTACGGGATTTCCCGAGTCCGGGGGAAAGATAAGTCTGTGATAAACAAAAATACTCTTGTGGAGAAGATAATGTAAAGGATGACAGTTGGGCCTAACTGAAGGTAAATAATTAAGCCCGACAATTTAAGTATTTAACTGCAACTTAATGGTGTAAAAAAAAGACCCACAAGGAAGAAAGAAAGAATAAATAGAGAGGTAGGTGGAGTTTTGAGTTATGACTGGATCAATATGTTGTTCTCTCTGATCTTAAGCTATGATATTTTAGGACAATTGAATTATTATTTTCAAAATAATTTTGTGAATAGAGCATGGTGTTATTACCTTTCGTACATTGTTTAATTATTTTTTCTTTGATTGTAATGCACATGCAAAAAAATATTGCTGATTTTAGAGCCCACGAACTATGTATTGTTTGCACTTTATAGTAGCAAAACAATGTTGTGTAGTGACTCTATTAACATGGTGGCTTTTGTGGATGACATTAGCTTTTGTGGATGAGTGAGCTTAGTCCCACGCAGCTACCGAGAATAAGAGGCAGACTGCTGTACAATTAAGAAAGACGCCGAATATTGAGCCACAGTCAATGAAGCTGCTAGCGTGCGCAGAGACCCACCCTTAGCATGATTACTTCGATGAAAATGAACCACACTAAACAGTGTGTTTGTAGGTGTATCGAGGGTGTCAATACGTATTTCATCGAGGGTGTCAATACATATTCTTGTCGGCACATGTAAAGATAGAAGAACTATGAGGTAGAGGTTATTAATAAATTATGAATAAAAATAACTACCCGTTGCAATGCACGGGCATTTTTACTAGTTAAACTAAGAATCAAATAAACTCCAAAATTAGTCATGGTGTCATTGATAAAATCAAAAGATTGGAAGCGCTCCTAGGCTCTAGGAGCGTTGAACGTTTACCACGGCGTGGCTTGCACCCGGATACTGCATCCAGATGCCCACGCGGCCTTAGGCGCCCACATGGTGATCCATGACGGTTCCCAATAGCCAGCAGCTGCAACAGGCGGCTGTGGCAAGTGAGTCCTATTGCAGTCTGTGCAATACTAGATTTGTTTTTGCAACAACTACGAGCAAGTGGTTCCCATTATATCATGTGTAATACTAGATTTATTTTTGAAACATCTAGATTACTAGGTAACGTGCCCGTGCGTTGCTACGGGACAATAATCTTTTACTAAAAACATAAGGATCACATGATAAAATAATAATTTTATGAAATTAACTACAATTTTAAAGTGATATCAAATCCAAAAAGTAAAGTTTATAAAAATAATAGTCACAATGAGCACAGTGTCGTAGCTCACAAATCTTATAGAATATATCTTTCTATGATGTGGTTAAGATAATATTTTACATTGGTATAGGAAGAAAATATTTGATATTCAATTTATGTAAATACCATGAGGGAGTTCCCCACGGTGGATATTTATTTTTAAGCGTAAATAAATTCACGAATAAGTTCTCATCGCATCTTCTTACTATCATGTACACATATTCGTATATATGTAAATATTAGTACCTGTTACATGGGTAATCTTGAAAAATCTCTAGCAAAAACTTAAAACAAATTGTGTTTATATATATCCTTATGTGTTGTATTTGTAAAGTTTCTCAATGGTACTCGATTGCGGGTTGACCTTGGCATGTCTATCATCGATACCTATCACTTATGTAAGAAAAGTAGAATAAAAGAAGAAACATTCATCAGTTTCAAGTATAGTCTTGAGTTGTGGGGATTGTCTTGACTAACTATTATCCTCACATGCAAGAGAAATATTAGCGTATCCAATTAGCTTGCAGATGCATAAAGTTTGCTTCCAGTAGGGATACTGAATTATAATTAGTTGTGAACATTTATAACACTTTTACCGATGAAGTTGAATCTATTGATGAGTTGTTCGTTCAAATAATTTATATACAGTAGATCGTTAGAAAGAATAGCATACCTATAATATCCAATTTTTTAGCTCAAAAAAATATCAAAATTTTCTCTATTTTTCGTCCCTCCCTTTTAACTCTCTTCTCTCTCCACCTTATCAGTCCTCCCCCCCTACCGCTTGCTATCTCTTCTTCCTCCACCAGCAAGAGCTCCGCCAGGTCCAGCAGCCTTCCTCACGCACCGGAGGAGCTGAAGAGGAACCACAGGCGGCCCCACCCTGACGCGTTCTGCACCTGACGTCGGCTCTGGCGCTCCGCCGCGCCCCCATCCAGTGAGGGGCCAACGCTGGTGGGGGAGTCTGGCGCCGATGGAGGAGGACCGGTGGAGAGTCTGGCGCCGATGGAGGAGGGCCAGTGTTGGTGTGGTTGCACGTGGATTGAGGTGGCGAGGAAGATCCGGGAGACTTGGAGATGCGGGTGTCCATGCGCTATGACAACGTACAATGCTGCTTCCACTCGATGTCACTCAGGGTAACTCTCTCCTACCCATATACTATCCCTTCTAGCTTGCAAATCGAGATTCTAGATTAGCATTGTTTATCCCAATTATATTTGTTTAATTTATGCATCAAAATTGGATTGAGTTGGTCCGCACACACCTGATGTTTTCTTTTTGGAATACTTCTTAGGTCAGTGAACTGAGTAGCACCATACTTATCGATTAAGATTTGTACAGTAGTTATGTTTACAAGGCAGATGTGCAGAATCTTTGAAAAAATTCTTTAGGGTGCAATTTAGGTGAAAATTTCCCTTATTGCTTCTTGCTAATGCATGAACAATCATGGGGCTAACAATAGTTCTCTGGCGTTCTGACTAAAATGCAGTACTATGGTTAGAGTCCCCAAACTGCAGTGAGCCTGCCGCCCACTTGGCCTTTCAATGTAGTCATAGAATTTTTTTTCTTTAAATAGAAACTAACGAGCTGCTGATTTTGCCTTCTCTCACGTGGGCAGCAGGTCCATTCCTATTACAATTTTGATCAACTCAGTCTTTACCTTACTGTGATGTGGATTACCTGGATAGATTCCTCTCATCATATAATCTTGCAGTAAGATTGTAAGAATCTGAATGTACATTGTTGGTTGCTTATTGTGTCCTGTTAAATCTCTTAGTGATGGATGCACACATTCTATTCTTTGTGTGTTGTTGTTGTTGTTGTAGCATGAGCATGACATGCCTTGGCTACAACAGTTCTTGTCAATTGCTTGCCTATCTATTGCTGTCAAGATGGAGGGGATCTTGGTCCCTCTTCTCTGTGGACCTTCAGGTGGGGAAAAAATAGAGAATAGTGATCTCAAATAGTTGTTTCCTAGTTGGTAGATGAAGTTACTCGAATGTGGTTGATGTACGATTAGGCCAGTGATGTGAGGTTTGTGTTTGAAGCAAGGACAATTGGGAGATGGAGCTCCTTGTGCTGATCACCTTGAAGTTAGAATGCAGTCATGACCCTTTTTTATTTCATCAGTTGCTTCCTCCACAGGTTCAGTGATAGGATCAGTCTGATGCTATAATTCCCGAGAGTCATATGTGCACTTGTGTTCTTGACCATAGCTTCCAATTTCTAGATGCTTTAGGTACTTGCTAAGATGATGATGGAGGTGTTGACTGCAGTCACTGGTAACATCAGTGCTATGATCCATGTCTTTGAATGTGTTCCTGAATCCTGATGTAGGACCTAAAAAAACCTGTGTTTTCTTTCTTTCATTAGCAGTCTGTTCTATTTAGACTGCATTTTAATGACTCTGCTCTAAATCTAGGGAGGTGCCATGGATGTGCCACAGAAGAATGCTCAGTATTTGTAGCCAAATGTTGCTGCTGCCCTTGACGAGATGTGATGCAATTGCCCTATTCACCTGACGTTGCCAAACTATGTAGTTGCAGTTGACTGCTTCTTTTTCCTTAATGAACTGTGATGCAGTTGCCTAGTTTATATTGACATACTACTATTGGAGGTTGAAGAGTTATGTGAAAAATGATTTTTGGAACATTGAGATATCTATTTGTATCAATGCCAAATATTGTTTGAGTTATTAATGAAGCATTATTTTATTTTTTTGAGTTTGTAGTGTGTTCTAATTATGCATTTTCTATATTAACCGCAGGATTTTGCCTTAATTGTGAATATGTGATGTATCCCTGTTATCTTGTCGCTAAGTAATAATATTAAGATGTTCTGTACAGGATATTATGCCTGGTAGGGTGCCGCGAAGCATGCCCAATTTTGTAGTACAAAGAAATTAAAAGGAGGTCTGAGCTGTTGAGCCTGACTGAGACCTCAACTCATGGTCCTTTATGTCCATCTGTAGCAGGCCATCAACTAACAGAAAACAGATTGCCACGACAAGAAGCTAGAGGACCAAGATCACAGCCAAGTGGATGTTAGCAGTTAACTTTTGTGCCCTACAAGGTTGGTTTCATAACAATTCTCTTTTTACCATCAAATAGTATGCTCAAAATAAATAGGAACTATGCACCTGCAGACGCTAACACTAAGCATTGCTGCTGATCTTGTGTTCTATAAGATTCTAGAATTCTTGGGCTACTAATATCTGATAATTGATATTAGTATGGTGTCTTGTTAATACTCTTGCAACCTTTCCTTTCTTCTTGTTCCTTTCTTTCAGACTGGAATCATTTGATAACAAAGTAGGATTAGGAGATAGTAGTTGCTACAATGAGTCAAGCTAGAGTTCTGTACTGGTCATACATACGTAAGGGGAGCCACACACGTGTGCATCCATCTTGTTTCCAAAGTAAATCATGATTAACACAGTTCTCTGTTCTTGTTTCCAAAGTAAAGGTCAATCGTGCATGAGAACTGCAATCACTACAGGCTATATAGACAGACGATTAGGGCAATTTTTTGAGCATCACTTACCTGTGACTTGTGCCTCGTGTACAGTCTGACCGAGAAGCAGATCGCGAGGGAGGCGGCGACGGCGAGGTCAGGAGAAGCAGATTGCCGCCAATGTCGAGTGTTGATGATGGTTTGCGATGCCTGATCCCCACTTCCGGGCTTCCGGCGTCTGATGTCCACCGTCCACGATGGCCTGGCGAGTGTCGGCGTCCGTCCTGGCCTGCCTTGATCTGCATTTGGCGTGCGCCGGTCGTGGCCTGGGACAGCCCCTGGCGGCCGACCATGCCCTGGAGCGCGACGATCTCCACAAGAAGGAGCACGACCATCACCATCTCCATCCTGTTGCAGGTTCGTTGGGGCCTGGGCAGCGGAAGCTTCCCTAGCCGCGGCTTCGTCTTGGGGACAGCAAGGAGGGAACGCAGGAGGCACAAAGCCCCCGATGGTGGTGACGAGGGGTGAGGGCTGAGGGATCGGGGGCTTTGATTGACGTCCCAGTTTCCTAATGGGTAGGATCGCGGGGACGCGGTCCCACCTGCCGGCGCTTCGCCAATTTTTTTTGTTCACGGTATCGCACACGAAGGCGGAGGCAGAGCGACGGAAGTTTTTAAGAGATAAACACTTGCAACATACTTAAAAACAGCTGAAACACTTGCAATACGTATGAAATACTGGGAACACTTAAAACATACGATTGTAACATGCATGTATATACAAGGTCGGTATCATGTCCAATGGAGAAGGCCGCGATATGTTGCTCCAATGGAGGTGGGTCACGCGCTGGAGAAGGCCATGAGGCCAATTGGCGCGTGGCACTACAGGGAACACTGCTCGACACAGGATGAGGGGGATGGAGCGCATCGTGGACTATAGCACGGGCGTGGAGCAAGCAAATGACGTAGTGGTGAGTGGGGAACTTTTTGCGGTCTGGGAAGCGGCAGGGGCGAGCGACATGGGTGGGGGGCACAAAGTGAACGCGCGAGCAGGGCACGCGAATTGAGCTGAGCAGTCTGTCCAAACAGACGCTAGCTTCGTATCATTATCGTATCACATATGTATAGTCCAACCGGTTCACTTCCTTCATCTTACTTCTGATCCGACTCCAAACCCAAGTAGACCAAACCACGTGAGAATTGGACATGAAAATTTTCTATAATACTGACTCCAACAAAGCACCCCAAACCCAAAAATGCGTCCCAAATAGTGGTTTACAAAATAAGGCTTCCAACAGCCGGGTACCGGCCCAAAGGAAACGCAAAAAAAGGGTTCTCTCTCTTACCCATAACTCTACGACACTATGGCGTGAAGGAGGCATGGCGAGGCCGAAGTTCGATGTTGACCTCGGCCCTATCTTCCGTGATGGAGGCGACGTTGGAGCAGAGGGAGATTGGGGCGTGGCTCAGCCGGTGCTTGCCGTCGTGGTAGGTGTGGAGCTTGGAAGGCGTGTGGGCTTTGACTCTCTGCTCCTCCCACCTAGCAAAGTAGGCGATGAACGGCGTGAAGGAGGAAGGGGCAGTGGCGGCGCCCACCTCCCCATCTTGCGGGACGACGACGATGACGTGGTCGCAGCCGTCAATGCCACCACCGTAGACAACAGGACCTACGACCTGAACGCGCCGCTAAGAAGGGGAGGAGGTGATTGGGGGCGGTGGTTGGTGAGGCCACATGCCTCGCAGGGTCTCGCAGCTCGGTGGCTGGCCGCGGGGAAGACAGTCGTGCTCCGTACACCACCGTCGGCGCAAAGACGAAGACGGAGGAGCTTTGTGTGCCGCTACCACCGTGAAAGCCGCGCTCCCTGCTCGCACCACCGGCATAACCTGCGCCCCTGCTCATGTCGTGGCCCACTGCCAACGCAAAGATGAAGACGGAGGAGCTCCGTGTGCCGCCGCCCGTGAAAACCGTGCTCCCTGGTCGTGCCGGCGACGTGACCCGTGGCCCCACTCGTGTCGTGGCCCGCCAAGGCGCCGACGTCGCGAGGCTTGCACCACTCGCCCGCCTCCATCGTGAGGCTCGTGACTTGATGAAAGAAGAGGAGGTGGTCTGAACTAGGTCACACGCTTTTAGGTTCACTGTTAGAATATATAAGTTTTAGATCCATGACCTTTCTACTATGCATGATCCAATCCTGGCAATGAGTCTCGTATTTAGTCCTCTTTGTTGGAGATACGCGAACAACCTCTCTGCTCTAGGTAGATCTGGGCCTTATCGTGAGAACCATCTAGACATAATAATAAAAATATGTGATAGACATTGTTAGACTAAGAACTTGATTGGTTGGCTACCAAAATTTATTAATGCTAAGAATTTAGTAAGATATAATTTTAGCTAGTACTTGGTTGGATACCAAAATTTATCATTTTTTTCACATTGGCTTACCAAATCTTTAATAAGTTTTCTGCCCAACTTTGACTTACCAAATCTTTAGTAGGGCAAATTTTGATAGCCCATCAATTGGACCCTAAAAAGATATTTTTTTTTAAAAAAAAGAATCAGGCAAGGTCACTTCAGACTTACTCCCTCTGTCCCAAAAAGGATGACGTTTTGGGTGTTCGTGCCACAAATTTGACTCGATTTGCAGAAAATACGTATAATATTTATATCTCCAAATAAATTTATTAAAAAACTAGATCTAAAGATCTTTCCGATGATACTAATTGTGATACTAATCGATGATATTTATTATTTATAAAAATTGTCGGCTGTCGTCGTTTTTCGGGAAGCGAGAACGTCATTCTTTTTTTACGGAGGGAGTACAAATAAAGAGGTACTAATAAAAGAACATAAAAAGAAAAATAAAAAGGATTTGAATCAGGATTGATCAAAGGGATATATTTGTATTAATTTCTATACCTGTCCAAGTTACTTCATAAATGCCTGACATATGTCATAAATAAAACATACAAGCTGTAGACAGACAAACATAGGCAGTTTCAAATTCAGGCCTTGTTAGTTAGGCTTCAAGTTCTAACTTTTTCCACCAACAAAATTTTTACCCATATATATGGAGCACTAAATATTTTGTTGTAAATCTTTTTAATTTGAAAAAACGAAAACGCTATAGAAAGTATAGGGTTAAATTGTTAATAGAAAAATAGAAAGTATTTATCTTTTAATATTCAAAAAAAATATATGCTGACAAAATCGTTGGGAGGACCGTCCGTTTACTCGTTTGCAGCTTTCTGGGGCCCATCCTAGCTTGTGATCTTCTCTCTAGGCTTATTTCTCAGATGCCCTGCCATCTTTTCCATGGAATCAATCTTCTCCCAGCCATTGAATGGCACAAAACGGACATTTTTTTTTTTTGTTCTAGGATCTCAAGAAGTCCAGTTCTTCCATGCTTCTTCAAATCAGATGGGGTCCTTAATACACCCTTCTTCTCATCTTCAAGGATACTAGCCACCTGTTTTTAACAGCCTATAAAAATGGCCAATAAATATAATGACAACCTTAAATACAAAACATTTCATTTTGATGATATTGAGGTTTCTGTTGTGTCATGAACATGGAAAAGCAACTATTTTACCCCAACCATACTAACAAAATTGTATATGAATCTTGTATAGTTCTTAACATTTTGTGTCACAAATGTCAAAAGCACTTTGATATGGGTGTTCGCAAAGCTTGGGTGCATTTAGTTTGGTGGACATTCATGGATGGGAGATGGTGTTCCATGGACACCTAGAAACCTAGATGTCTTCTAGGCGATGCCTAAGGCGAGATGGTGTTACTTAAAGCTTGATGTCCTATGGCGCTTGGGGTACACCGTACACTTCAACACCTTGGTGACTCCTCAAAAACCATGGGTCCACTAGATAAGGAATGAGACATAACAATGGAACAAACAACAAAGGTACCTACTGTTTCTTCAGCACAGTGGAGATTTGTTGCAACAATCCCAGTCGGTCCTCTTTTTAACCATCCTACCACGTACAGGCCTCTTCCTACTATGGCAATGTCTAATTCACTGCTCAAGATTCTTCCTCTCAAATTTGGCACAACTCCTAAAACTAAACAAAGATCATCATGCAAAAAACAATTGCATATGCTCCAGATGGATCAAAAAGAAAAATAGAAAGAGTGTACATGCTCCAAGGTAGAAGGAAAAAGAAAAGGGCAATTTTATGCACCTCTGTTTTTGTCGAAAGGCAAACCTTGTACAGGCAAGGATTTGTAACCAATACTTTTCAAGACCAGACTAAGAAGAAGGCAACATATTAGATGGGTATTAAAAACCTATTGGTTAAGCAGTCATAGAAAAACAGGAAAGCATAAGCATGATCCAAGCACTTACCCACATTTTAGGTCTTCAAACTCACCAGTTCCAACAGCGACCTGCTTCCCAATTACCTCATCACCTACATAACAAATAAGAATACTTATCAGAAAGCTCAAGAGAAAAATGACAAAGAAGATTCAGTTCAACACCCGCTACACCAGACCTTTTAGAACTATCTTTTCAAGTTGAACAGCACCAATCATGGAACCATTTTCTGTAGGGATGAACCTGGTAGGTCTCCTAAAAAACACAAAATGAAGCTCCTTTTGGTCATTGTAATTGTTCCCCCCATGCGCACTTGCAGCTTTCAACAGCAACTCATAAACTCTTCTTTGGATTCTACTATTCCTCATCTCCTCCTGCAATCAGATAGCAAGTTTTCCTTCATCGGAAGCTTAGAAAAGGTAAAAGGAAACTAGGTAAATCAATATATAGGAGTGTTGAAAGCAGAATATTTAATTAGAGAGGCATAATGAAGAAGAAGCCTTATAATTGCTGTGGGTTTAGTATCAGTAAATGATTAGCTCATAATATTGCAACCAATATCTCATACTGCTAGCTGTACAAACACTTGCCTATAACCAATACAATATTAGTTGCCCAAAAACAGCACAAGACAAACATAAAATGGCCATAACTACCACGATAGAGCAAAAACCCATCATCCTAAATTAACCATTTTCAGAATTCTAGGATAGTAAAATAAAAACAAAACAGGAGACCACTTATACACATTTCAAAAGGAAAAGGGAAACCATGCTACAGGTAATATTACACTTCACAGTTTCTTCTTAATACAAATATACAAGTTCGAGAAAACAATACAGTTTACAGCACAAACTTCATCCGCAGGCGAGGTCACAAGATCAGCTTCCTTGATGCAAACACGAATGTTGGTATTTCTTATGCACAACTAAAATATGAAGGATTCTGCAAGCGCACAGAAAACCATTGTAGCATTTTACCGGGAGTATTCTAGGTATCGTTATTTATATTTTACCACTGGAAAACAATGGATAAAGACATTGATAGTTCACCATCATGTATCTACTAACTTAATACATCAACTAGACTATAGTAGGGGTAAATGATAGATAATAGAAATTATGCATATATGACACAGACACACAGGAGAATTCTATGATAAGAGAGTAGATAGCTAAAGTGAGAGGACAACGGGAGAGTTCAAAGTTTCTAAATAATTCTCTATTACTAGGGTTCTATAATAGCTTATTCATGGTAGATATAGCAATCACACAATAGCACTTTGGAGCAGCAGTACCTTTCCAACTCTCGAATAAGACTAGGAAGAAGGTAGTTGGGGAAGGCTGCCAAAAGCTCTACGAAACATCAACCCGAACGTGGTGGAATACGAAGGCCGGACAGAGCTGTCACCTCTGGGGCTACTACAACTAACCGTGGGATTAAGCGCAACCTCAGGTAAACCCTAACCTAGACACCATGTCTACACTAAAGATTACTACTCTAATCACATATGATAACCAGAGCACTCAATACGAGCGGAGATCCCATGCCAAGATATAACAACTATACTAAACATAATATGAAAGGCATAAAGTAAATTGGGAAGATAAATATATTAAAGCATAAGTCTTATAAGAATAGATACAAAGATATACCAGAACTCTCCTATGAAGACTCCTCCAGAACCCAGGCGTAGCTCCGCTCTCCCTAACTCTCAACTAGAACTAATCTACTACATTGGAAAGTCTAGCCCTAATTCTCTAGAGGTGAGAGGTCATCCATTCGAGGGACGCCTCTACATCTCCATAATAATGTGGTGCCCTCAGGGAGGGGGGTCTACCTCTTTATTTATAGCCCGGTGGGATGAACGTGCGTCGTAGGATCAAACCGACTTAAGCAACGGTGGAGATGCAAACCCTAAGGCGGTAGGAAGCCCTCCGTAGAAGCGGGCCCCGAACGGGCTCTATGGAGCACCGGCCGGCCCCACCCTGTGGCAGGTGGGCCCTGTCTTCGGTGGGTCGCCTTCTCGTGTCTTCTAGAGTCTTCTAGTGTTGGTTTCGGTGTGGAATTGATATCTTTTGACTCCGAACTCCGAATATAGCAAATGATATGTTCGTTTCGATCGTTTCGATGAGCCCGTCGCAATGGTGCAGTTCAATTTCTTATTTGAGATACTTGTATTTGATGAAAAATTATATATTCCTACAAGACAAGTGAGAACACCAAAATTCGTGGAACTTGTTAGAATCAAACCCTACAACTATGCTTTGTATATTTTATATCATTTTATACAATAGTTGAGGATTATATTTGGTGTTTAATAACCGTCAACAAGTTCCCCCAAGCTTAACCTTTGCTAGTCCCTAGCAAAGCTAAACTTAGAAACCGCTATTGATATCCATATTTTCTTAGCAACTTTCTTGTAGCCCCCTCAAAAATATACTTGTATTAAACAAAAATTCTCCTCTAGGTTTAAGCAAAACTGAGCTAACATTCAAACTTACTCATATTACCCTTGACTATGGGCTTCTTAGCTTTTACTTGGGTCTTGAGCAATCGAAAGACAGAAAGATCTAGCCAAACACTATGTCTCAAGCTCTTCATTCAACTATCATTCTAGAGTTTTTAGAGGTTTTTAAATAAAACTCAGAACTTTCTTTGTATGACACTCTTAAATCTCTCGCTCGGTATATGTGGTATTTGTGGATTCTCACCAAGGCAATAATGATGTTATGCCTTTCTTTTCATCCTACAACTAAGGCTTATGTGGAGCTCATAGGTGTGGAGAAAACATAAAGGAACATACTTGCAATGCACATATTATAAAGTCAAACAATGGATCCATAGAGAAACAAGTCATGCAATCGAATCAAGATGTGCAAGTGTATGGATATGGTGGATATTTGGTGGAAGTGGTGAAACCTAATTCTTGCTCCATGAAGACATATCTCTCTTTTTGGAACTTGGAACTTGGCCAGAGAATATGAGCTATCTTATCCTTTTCTTTCTTTCTTCTTTCTTTTTTTCAGGGAGGCGGGCATCTAAGTACCCATTGTTTTAATATTTTGGACACTAGTCCTTCTTTTTCTAACTCTTTTTTTTATTTTTTTTCTTTTCTCTTTTTTAGAATAACTTTTGCATAGCTCATACCTCCTTTTGGCACTATAGATTTTTGAGAGATAGCAATAAGAACTCGGAGCATTTATTTAGTGGCTATCCTATAGGAATGTTTTTGGTGTTTTCTCCCAGTGTAGGAGTAAAATATTTTCTTAGGTGAATGGAATGGGATGGCATGTTGTTGCGTCCACTCCAATGTAGAGTAGTGCATATGTAGGTGGAGTGCAAGTGGATCTTGATTCAAAAGTATGACAAATCTCTTAAAAGGGTCACAAAGGTTGACAAAACTCAATGTAAGACAAGTAGCATATATGTGAAAGTTTATCTAGCCTATCTTATCATGTTTGGCTTTGGTAGGAATGTAAGCTTTGTCATACAAGAGCTCATCATATAAGGTTTTGTATTTTTCAAAATAAATCTCTAGAACTTTAGTGTCACTTAGAACAAGATAAACAGTAGCTCAAACTTTTTCAATCATATCAATCAATCACCTAGACTTAGCTCAAGCATATGCACAAGTCTTATGCTCAAAGTAAATCTTCATGTCAAAACAAAGGTAAGCTAAAACTTGGGAAAACTTAAGTCCATCAACTAGGTACTTTAAGAGCTATTACTTTTATCCTTTAAGATCATCTCTAGAACTTTTCTATTTATTGACTCATAACTAGACACTCATTTTATTTGGTTTTACATTTTAAAGACTCACAAAGACTCGATAAACATGGACCTTCATGTGCCCATATATTTTTAGTATTTTTATGACTATAAGACGACTCAATAATCGCGTAGGTATACTTACCTGATAACTAGGGGATACCCCCCAAGCTAGTTGTTGTCGTGGTTGAGCATTAAAACTGAGTGATCCTCACGAAGGAGCTCATGCTTATGACAGCAAGTGCTGCCACGGACATCTCGATCTTCATCTTTTGAGAAGTTACTTCCTTCACACATTGGGTAACTGTATGTCGAAAAGGTGTACAACGAGGAGTGAAGATCAGAGTACCTAGGTAACTAGCTCTTGGAGTCATCCTGCAGAAAGCTCTCGCAAAACACCAAAACTTGTGGAACGGATTAGGATAAAAAAAAGGTTTGTGGTTAGCCGTTTTGAGGATTAGGTGTTATGGAGCTTTAGAAATATTTTCCAAATGGCAAGGTTACAGCAGGATGCTCATCTAGTATTTTTGGATTTTCTATTTTTGTATACAGAAAAGCAAAACATGTATGCATGATGTTTTTGATATTTTTATGCCACCACAGTGAAAACTCCTACACGCTTTCATGCCGCAAGGGTTTCACATGGGGCTTCTAATTTTTTTAAGATAAATTTAGCCTAATGCATGGCTATTTATTTTTGTTTGTTTTCTATGCAATACTAATATAGAAAAGTAAACGTGCTAAAAAGAGAATAAATCATGCAATGCAAGAAAGTAAATATGGATAACTACCGATGTTACCTCACGGTGAGGGTTCGATGTTTTGAGTCCTTCGAACTAGACTCCTCCTTGCAGTGATTCATTAATTGAGTACTTCAGTTTGCTTCTAAGGATGAGGATTCTTGCAAGGTGTCATGGTGAAGGTTAGAAGGTGTTGGAGTGTTCTTTTATCTATTTTTTTTCCATCTTAGTTCTTTCTATACACTTGTTCTCCTTACTTTTCATTTCGAACCATGATCAGACATTTATTTTTTCTTTCCTGCAAGAATGTTAGTGGACACATACCCGAAAGATTGCAACAAGTTTGGAATATGGGTTATGGTCCATAATTTTATGTGGATTTCTTCTATGCTAATAAAAGGATAGGTTTTAGGATTACTTTAGCATAGATTTCTTTTAACAAATTTTGTTGGTAGCTGCACTTTTATATGGTTCAAGACAAAGGTAACTTGCAACAAAGGATTAAATATATAAACTTTGATACTTACAGTTCTTCCATGGAGAATAAGTCGTGTCTTCCTTTTATGCAAAGTTATTGGACATCGTCACATTTCTTGATTCATCTCTTGATGTGAGTTCATCTCTTGACTTACCCGAATTGAGTTTGAGAGTTTTCTCTAGGGGGTTAGTCCAACAAAATATCCAATGTCTACTACAATAATTTCTAGTTCAATAATCAAACCAAACTCCATGTCTAGCTTTAATTAAGGAAGGCATTTTAACCTAAACACCAATTTAAAAGCCTATGGAAGTATGGCGAATATTTCCAAACGAAAAGCATACTATAATAGATAAAGGTAACATGAGAGCATATAGAGATTTACTCGAGATAAAAGCATGATCATGTATGGTGAGAATGTTTTTTTATTTTTAAGTAAAGATACAAGTGACATACATGTGTGCAAAAAACTAAACATGCTATGGATTTGATATGAGATGACATGGATACATATGGAGACAAAGTGGATGCATATGGATTATTCAAAGTAAACATGCAGCGGAATACAATATGATAACTACTCATCAAATTTTAAGTCTATGAGCAAGACTTTCTCACCTTTCTTGATCATACCTACCATGACTCACAATAGAATTTATGAGTTGTGCAGCATCTTTTGTTTGTCACATGTGATTAACTTTGAATTTATGTGATGACGACTTTTTCTCCAATCTACACATAGTTAGATGAATATATATAAATGTTTATACATACCGTGAGATGGCAAGGCTTCATTGTTGATGAATCATGAATGTTCAAGAACCCCGAGTTCTTCAATATCTCTCATGTCTTGTTCTTGTGGAATTTCACCATATAGTTAAAACGGTTGATAGCCTGTTTATTCCACAACTCAACAAAAACAAGGGTAATCCTACTAAAGCTAGTAGTAGGCTAGATTGGTAGATATCGAGATCAATATCAAAATCTCTACGCCAATTGTTTCCCCGGCAACGGCGCCAAAAATGTTTGTTGGTATTTCTTATGCACAACTAAAATATGAAGGATTCCGCAAGCGCACAGAAAACCATTGTAGCATTTTACCGGGAGTATTCTAGGTATCGTTATTTATATTTTACCACTGGGAAACAATGGATAAAGACATTGATAGTTCACCATCATGTATCTACTAACTTAATACACCAACTAGACTATAGTAGAGGTAAATGATAAATAATAGGAATTATGCATATATGACACAGACACACAGGAGAACTCTATGATAAGAGAGTAGATAGCTAAAGTGAGAGGACAACGGGAGAGTTCAAGATTTCTAAATACTTCTCTATTACTAGGGTTCTATAACAACTGATTCATGGTAGATATAGCAATCACACAATAGCACTTTAGAGCAGCAGTACCTTTCCAACTCTCGAATAAGACTGGGAAGAAGGTAGTTGGGGAAGACTGCCAGAAGCTCTACGAAACATTAACCCGAACGTGGTGGAATACGAAGGCCGGACAGAGCTGTCACCTCTAGGGCTACCACAACTAACCGTGGGATTGAGCGCAACCTCAGGTAGACCCTAGTCTAGACACCATGTCTACACTAAAGATTGCTACTCTAATCACATATGATAACCAGAGCACTCAATACGAGCGGAGATCCCATGCCAAGATATAACAACTATACTAAACATAATATGAAAGGCATAAAGTAAATAGAGAAGATAAATATATTAAAGCATAAGTCTTACAAGAATAGATACAAAGATATACCGAACTCCTCAAGACTCCTCTCAAGACTCCTCCGAACCCTAAGCGTAGCTCCGCTTCTCCCTAACTCTCAACTAGAACTAATCTATTACATTGGAAAGTCTAGCCCTAATTCTCTAGAGGTGAGAGGTCATCCATTCGAGGGACGCCTCTACATCTCCATAATAATGTGGTGCCCTAAGGGAGGGGGTCTACCTCTTTATTTATAGCCCGGTGGGATGAACGTGCGCCGTAGGATCAAACCGACTTAACCAACGGTGGAGATGCAAACCCTAAGGCGGTAGGAAGCCCTCCGTAGAAGAGGGCTCTCGAACGGGCTCTGTGGAGCGCCGGCCGGCCCCGAGGTGGGGCCGGGTGGCCCCACCCCTGGCAGGTGGGCCCCGCCTTTGGTGGGTCGCCTTCTCATGTCTTCTTGAGTCTTCTAGTGTTGGTTTTTCGTGTGGAATTGATATCTTTTTGACTCCGGACTCGAATATAGCAAATGATATGTCCGTTTCGATCGTTTCGACGAGCCCGTCGCAATGGTGCAGTTCAATTCCTTATTTGAAATACTAGTATTTGATAAAAAATTATATATTTCTACAAGACAAGTGAGAACACCAAAACTCATGAAACTTGTTAGAATCAAACCCTACAACTATGCTTTGTAATTTATTTTATATCATTTTATATAATAGTTGAGGATTA